>BRDA01013163.1:838-47851 GCA_036984385.1 Crenuchus spilurus | reverse complement strand
CAGAGTGTCGTGCCACCCCTACCCCCTACTTTTTTGTATGGTTCACACAATTGGAAACATGCAAGCTGAAACCTCAAGTTCTTTCTACTCTAGTTGTTCATTTCTTTTTGGGAAATAAAATGTTAGGAAAAATAATTATAAAAGTTGAAGCATTGATTTTTGGTTGCAGTGCTTTATCAGTGTTTGTATTCCCAAACAAACATTACTCAGTAACCACTTGTGGCATAAATCTGAGTTGTAAGATGAACCTACATTAAGTTCCTTCAGTGCTGTGCAGCATGAATGAATTGCTGGCACAACAAAACTGAAAACACTATTTCAGCAGTATATTAAAAATGTCATATTATATTGTAATTAAATCATACAATACATTTTCTGTTCATTTTAAGGGAATTCTTTACAAAAAAAATCTACATTTTGCTGTGTAAAACCCTAAGATATGGACAGCGACTCACTTGAGTTTCCGATAAATTTAACAGCTCCAGTTGGTCTTATTGATATTAAATGGAATAAGAAGCCACCACAAACCTGTTCCTTGTGTCAGACCTAAAAATCAATTGAAGCCTTGCTTTAAGCTGATTCTGCCTTTCAAACGGTTGTTTCAGGCTGTGTTAGCACATGCTGTAATAGATGTAATGGCATTAGTAGTGGGTAAACCCCTACATTTGACACACTGCAGTTGTCAACATGTCCACAGTCGCCGTTAGTCTGGTGTTGAGCCGAGACATTATTGCCCTGTCAGACAGCCAAAGGAGCCCTGCGGCAGAGAGAGGAGTTCTGTCCAGCTGGCATGGATATCATCATCACCAACCAGCTTGCCTTCTATGGACTACTTCTTTCTGTATCATTTCTGCTCTAAAACTAAAGGTTTCTAAATGTGTGTAAGCATGGAGATACAGTTCTAGCTTTTTGATAAGGTTCCATGTTACTCTTCACACTCACACATCATTTGCAAAGCCTAAACTTTAAGTAACAGTCCTTTAAAAGCCTCGTTAGAGAACCACTAGTAGCTCTTTGGTGACATTGACCCTTTTGAAAACTTTTTTAAGACTTTAATTCTTCTTTTCAATTTCTCCTTCTTTCCTTTATTTCTTTCTCCATCCCTGCCCCCCTCTCTATTCCTCTTGTCCTGTTGACCTTCCCCAACCCCCACACATCACTTTTCTGTGTGTAGAGGTGCCCCGGATCACGTCCGAGCCACAGGATGTGGACGTAACATCAGGGAACACTGTGTACTTCACATGCAGGGCTGAGGGTAACCCCAAACCGCAGATCATATGGCTGAGAAACAAGTAAGAACAGACAATGTTTAACTAATATTTACCTTTAAATCACAATGGCAGTATAAAACTGTTGTCAGAAGCATTTATACAAATAATATTAATATAATGTATTTTAATATATAATAATAATAATTAATAATAAAATAATGAAATATAATATTTTGGATTTTTTTTACTTTTTTTAAGTGAAGATATGTGTGTCAGTATATTCCTTAAAGTGAAATTCTACTGATTTCAGCATTTAAAACAAAGTCATTCAGAGTTTTTAACATGCGATGGTTCAGAGAAACCTACTGCCTTGAATTACAAAGGTGGTAATAGGACAAAAACATTTTACTACCCAAAATGATCTTCTGAGGTCATATATATATGAAAATGTTTGATCACTGCTGGTTAACTACTATGTTTAATTGATTTTAAGTGATAAGTTCATCTTCTACAGATAACTGACTTCTGCACGGTAATACACATTTATTAATGTATAAATGACACATCAAATAGGGGTGCAGGAAAAAATCGCTTCAAGCTCGAAACGCGTTTCTCACATTGATTGATTCAGAATCGATTCTCGTTTTCAAAAAATATTTTTCTTTTGCGGGTGCAGATGTGCCTTCTCAGCCACCATAGTGCTAGGCAAAATAAGGAAGCAGTGTGGGCTGCAGTGTCTTTGAAAACAACCATTTGGAAACACTTTGGATTTTACCGTCAACCTGGCCCGGGTAAGAAAGAGCTTGACGTGACTCATGCGATTTGCAAAGATTGCAACGGTAAAGTATTTCGTTTGGATTTGAAAGAATCAGAAAAAAAAATCGATTTGTGACCCCAAGAATCGATTCTGGATGGATTTGTTCAATTCCCAAAGATACGCAGCCCTAATATCAAATGTAATAAAATGTAAAGTGTGTATTGTGCAAAGGTTTTGGCACATTTTTTCTAGATTTTTTTTTTCCAAATTTGTTAAACTAAATAAGTATAAACAGCACTAAAATGTGCTGAAATATAAACAAATAAATATCTGTATGCAGGTATGTGTGTAACCTAAAATAAATAAATAAATGTGCCTTACATAACATAACATTTCTGACATAGATGGACATTTACACCAAAAGTTTATCTCAGAACTATTTTAAAGATCACAGCTAACTGGCAGTGTTTTTCTAACCTTTCCATGCAGTCATTTTCTATAAGTTAACTTTTATAGCCACTAGACAATTTTGAGGTGTGGTTCCTATCACACAGCTATGAATAACCAATTTTGTTCCTCTCAAATGGAACATTTTATATCAAACCTCTTTGAATTTGTTTACATTTAACCATACAGTTACTGTATGTATTTTTAAGTGGATGAGTGTCCTATTAGCACTCTGCTAATCATCCTGATGATCATTTGAATTGATCAACTTTGGCTTTCCTCTATTTTCACAGCAATGCCCTGAACATGCGAGAAGACGCTCGTCTGAATCTTCTGGAAGATGGTACCTTGATGATTCAGGACACAAGAGAGACTGACCAGGGAGTGTACCAGTGCATGGCCAAAAATGTTGCTGGCGAGGTCAAAACTGGAGAGGTCACTTTGCGTTACTTCGGCACACCATGTAAGCACATATTGTTTTGTTGGCCTCAGGCTGCTATTGGTCCCAATGATAAACCACCACACTCCGGGAGTTCACTGCTTTTCTCTCACTCTCTTGATGGTCCATAAATGCATGACTTCCAATTTAGATACTGAGACCTACCAGATGTTCAGCATTTCCTGTTTGTGCCTTCGGCATCACTGTATACGTTTCCCAAAGTCTGTACAGAGTTCAGAAAGCTTCAGAGGTGAAGCAAAGAACTCAGTGATACAAGCTCACATTTAATTCAGAAAGGTAAACTACTGCTTTATATTAATTACATTTTGTTTAAATGATGACTTATAGAAATACAGAATCTCAATTTGAATATTTCATTTTGAGTTTTAATAAATTACTATTCATCCATCCATCCATCATCCCACCTGCTTAATCCTTATCAGGGTCGTGGTTAGTCACCTACCCCCTCACTCTGTGCAGGGCAGGGCATTACACTATCCCAACTAAGCCCAGGACAGGGTGCCAATCCATCGCTGGGTGCACACACGTATACACATGGACAACCTAACCTCCATGTTTTTGGACTGTGGAAGAAAACCCATGCAGACATGGGGAGAACATGTAAACTCCACGTAGATGGGGACTCAAACCCAAGACCTCAGCGCTGAGAGGCGAGTGTGCTAACCACCAAGCCACTGTGCCTAGATTACTATTCACACAGTATAAATACTGTGTATCTCTTAGGCTGCAACTGCCACAATCCTAATATCAAACCAGTCATTACCACAGACAGTGTCAGAAGTGTCTTACCCAGGACTAATCAAGGAAATCAAGGTCTTAGAGTCTGGTGTAAGAGTGGACAGACACTGAATCCAAGGTGTCTGAAGTCCAATGTAAAGTTTCCACAGTCTTTGATTGTTTGGGGTGCCATGCCATCTGCTGGTGTTGGTCCAATACCGCGAGAGTTTAGAGCACTTCATGCTTTCATCTGTTGATTTCCTTTTCCAGCAGGATTTCACACCTGCCCGCAGTGCCAAAACTGCTACTAAGTGGTTTACTGACCATGATATTAATGTGCTTGATTGACCTGCTCACTCATGAGCTATAAGCCAAACTGATCAAATTTAAAACAAAAACAGGATTGAAATATGTCCTGTTACATATAATAAATATTACATTTTATATTACATTTTTTTTGTTAATACATTTTTGCCAATTTTCTCCCTCTCCCAAAGAGGTAGTTGCAAATTAACCCAACCCATTAGTGGCTCTCCCTATCACTATGCATTGTCCCTGACTCAGGGTGAAGACATGCACAAGCCTCCTCTGTTACAGCCACCTCCTTTTCAAACTGCACAGTAAATATACCAGTGTTAAATCAACACTATTAGAGTTAAATTAACACTGAGAGTGTTACATTTTGACACTCCCAGTGTTAATTTAACTCTAATAGTGTTGATTTAACACTTTCATATTTACTGTGTACCGCCTGATACACCGTCCCTGGGGAACCAATGCGCTCAGAGGAAAGTACAGGGTCTCTAGTTTTGAATGGACCAATCAGTAGACGTCTGAGTCAGCTAACATTGCAAGCGCCATCTGCTCACCCAAAGGGAGCACAATTTTTGCTCTCTTCGGCCCTAGCTATTGATGGCAAACAGCACGACCGGGATTCGAACTTGCGTTCCTTTGGTCATAGTGTTATTGCCTTAGCCCGCTGAGCCACTCAGGCTCTATTCTAATTTTTTGATGTATAAACTTTTTTTTTTTTTTTTTACTGGAGTTATTTAGTGGGTGTCCCATTATACAGAATTATTACACACCTGCCTGCCAATTAAAACATTTCTTTTCTCTGGGGTTTAAAAAAAATATATAATTTAAAAAAGCATTCTCATGATGGCTGCATGAACACCTGTCGGATGTGAAATCTGATTTTTTTTTTCATTCAGACTACATGCAGTGATTTTGCCAGTTAAGCCCTGTAATGTGAAAAGTGCCAACTAAACTTGTACTGCATACATTGCTTCTTCTTATTCATTTATATTCACTTTTAGTTTGAATGTGTGATTGAATGTGAATAGTGGAAGTAAAAAGCTTCTTTTATCTGCTCTGTGTAGCTCGGCCCAGTTTTGTGATCCAGCCTCAAAATACGGAGGTTCTGGTGGGAGAGAGTGTAACTCTGGAGTGCAGCGCTACAGGTCAGCCTCAGCCACGGGTGTCTTGGACGAGAGGAGACCGAAGCCCCCTGCCCAATGACGCCCGCATTAACATCACTCCCTCAGGGGGTCTCTACATCCAGAATGTCAATCAGGCGGACGGGGGCCAGTATACCTGCTTCGCCAGCAACAATGTGGACACCATTCATGCGACAGCGTACATCATAGTGCAGGGTAAGATCCCTGTTTTGAAATGAAGCAGTCATTTTGTTCATCAAGAAAGGATCATATTGGTGTTCGAATAATGCAACGATCAGCATCGATTAATTAACATAAATTTTTTTGTAATATGTTATTTTTGTTAAAGTTGCTCTGAAGTGCTGTGCATCAGTGGGAGCATAAATGCCAACAAGATAAACGAAAAAAAAGAAAACAACAAAGGTTCAAATCTGTTTACTCTCTCACTTCTAAAGCTAATGCTGATTTAGTCTAACTATAAATCAATTGCACCCCTCTCTATGTATTTCTCCCCAGCTGTCCCTCAGTTCACAGTAACCCCTCAGGACCAGTCTGTGCTTGAAGGCCATACAGTGGACTTCCCCTGTGAGGCCACAGGCTATCCTCAGCCAGTCATAGCCTGGACACGTGGTGGTGAGATGACTTGGATTCTTATCTCTCAAACTCTTAAGGGAGTACAATACTCATAAATAAATATAAAATAATAATAATAATAATAATAATAATAATAATAATAATAATAATAATAATAATACAAGGAATTTCAGACAGTCACTTTTAACCTTTAGTTTTATTTTATTAATTGTTTAATCATTTATATGTGATTCAAAGCTATAATTAACCCCTTAAATGATTTTATCCCAAATATGGGTCCATACTTTAGTTTGTCATTGTCATAATTAGCGATGCATTGATACTGATGCTGGTGTATACCCTTGTACTTGTACTCAAAAACAATGCTCTGATACCAACATCTGATACCATTTGCCTAACATTAGTGCATGTTGCTGCTCATATGAAGCCAAAAAGTTGGTGATCTGGAGCTATTTCACAATTAACAAATGTGAAAAAGTGCCTGCACACAACCCTAGGTCTGTGGCAACAACAGAAGCTCTTACCCACCATATTGTTCCTGATGATCAGCCGTTATTGGTCATTAAAAAATTGTATCGATGCATCTCTAGTCATAACTAGAATGTACGTTTTACAGCAACTACTGAATAATTTCTCATTGTCTGTATCATTTCTTTTCTAATTTATTGTCATTTTAAAACAGTAATAAGCCTAGATTTTAAGTACAGTTATGTAATCAGTCACAGTACGGTAATTCAGTTCACACTTTGTATCACCAGGTTAGAATTTGTACTTCTTACTACCATGTGTTGCAGTTTTGTCACCGACAATGACAACTTGTCAGAAATAAATGTTTTTTTATCTTTCTGTATAATTCAACTTCATTGAAATAAAATAATCATAACATATTTATTTTTCTAAATGAAAGTTTAGAGTTAGGGTTAAATACTGCATGATCAGAAAATCAGTAACATTGTAACATTTCATCACAGTAATGCTTTTATTATTAAAATGTTATTTTTAAAATCAAAAATTTGTGTTTGCAAACATCCACATATGAACCAAAGGTTTGTCTTTCTTTATTGTAGGCAGTCCTCTCCCAAGTGACAGGCGGCATGTGGTCTTGTCCACTGGCACCCTACGTATTTCCCGTGTGGCCCCTCATGACCAGGGACAGTATGAGTGCCAGGCTGTTAGCCCGGTTGGCTCTGTTAGAGCAGCTGTTCAGCTCAACATCCAGCAAAGAGGTATGATTTAATCCCAGCGGTCTTCCATCAGCACTCCTGACAGGAAATACCACTATGTTTACTAATATTTACCTAACCTTGAGCACACACCATGCGTCATGGTCTCTCTGTGGTGTTTCTTAAAGTTGAACACTTGCTTGGACCCTTTAAACTTTCCTGGTGATGTGTACATTCCAGCAGTAGTTTAAGGTGCATTTTTGTAAATGTTATTGAGAACCTACTTTCACCACTGATATGATAAGTTCAGAAGGATTAGGGGATATCAGAATGACAACCTTAGCCATGTGTCCAGACATAATACATCAGTACAGTGGCTCTAGAACATGCCACAAAGTTTCTGGTACCACCTTTTGCCTGGAATCCTTTTATCATGCCGTTTTGGATATCAGTTAATTCATGTTCTTTGCTCATGACAGGTGTTTTGCACGCTGCTGACATGTGTGTTAGCTTATGTATACATGCAGCAAACCCTGCCACATGGCATCTCTGATGTCTCCAAAGCAGTGACGGTTTTAATATTCTGATATGATTTTTGCTCCTAATTGAAATATAACACTTCCATAATATGATGAGATCTTTAATTGCATGTCTCAAAAGGCTTAATCCAAATAATGTAATATATAAATGCTGTTATTTGAGAAACTCAACTCAAATTTGTAGGTTGCTGCAGAATCACTTTGTGATGCAACTATTTTTTTTATTTATTTATTTTTTAAACCATTTTTGCCAATTTTCTCCCCAATGTGGATGTAGCCAATTAACCCATCCCATCTGCTAGGGGGCTCTCCTTATCACTTTGCACTGTCCCTGACTCTAGGAGTTTGAAGACATGCACATGCCTCCTTTGCTGCGTGTGATGCAGCCACCGTCTCTTTTCAAACTACTGCTTGATACACCGTCACTGGGGAGCCAGCGGACATTGCAATGTGTGAGTGATAGGGAGAGTGAGAGCACCATCTACCCGCCCAGAGAGAGCATGGACAAACAGCATGTCCGGGATTCAAACTCATGATCCGCTGGTCATAGTGTCAGCGTCTTAGCCTGCTGAGCCATTCGGGGCCCTGTTTAAAAAATGTAATTGCAGTGTCCACTGAGGGCTCCTCCCCTTCTGATACATATGCCATCTGCGACTGCTGAATGTAGTGTTCTATATTTTCTTCTGCACTTCTAGTACACAATTCATGTATTAATAATACACTACAGCCTGCATCGTTTTTCAGTGTGGGCATACTTCTTGCACTAAAAGCCATTACTGTGAAAGTATGTGATTTGAGACACACCTATAGACTACATGTACTGCAAATAAATAAGACTGCATTGAGCAGTACAGTACATGTGCACAACGCAGCAAACAAAACAGCCTTGACTGCAAGGTTTCAAAAACAGTAAGACATTAGTGGTCCAGAGTCTTTGCATGGATCCATTTTGTCAAGACTGTACTGACAGTGTCCAATTCCACTTACTCATTTCCGACCTCCTGAGTCTTATGACTCACGCAAATACACAGATTAAAGTTTCTCATGCTGAGGTGCATACACAGCAAAAGTTAATTTCTTTGTTTATGCATTTTGTTTTGGCATAATACACATGCAATTTCAAAGTTTCCCAATCCTAGCCCTTTACTCTGCACATTTTACTCAAGCACATCTAATTAGAGCCATAAAGACAACCGTTTATATTACAGGGCTACTTCAGGCTTGGCAATGACTAACACTGATTTAAAACATATCCAAAAGTTTTGACCAGACATTATGTAAGTATAATAAAGGTGTAGAAGTGAAAATGTAGAATGAACACTGTAATCCCCAAAGTGTTAGACAAGAAGTCCGGCTTTCATTTCCAGGGTGGATGAAAAGGGAGGATGTGTTTTTTTTTTTTTTTACAAAAACTCATCCAGATGGTTTGTAACAGTTCAATCAAAAGCATTATGAAGTCAAACTCTCCCACAATATGATTTGATTTGGTTATTTTTGTATTATTTTATATTCAACAAAATATTGTAATAATTAAAAAATTTATGCAATAAAAATACAAATTAAAAAAGAGCAAATACCTTAATGTTACACAGCATGGCTGCTCAAGTCTGATGCTGGGAAATACTGATCTAGAACATATTTTAGGTTCTGACTAGTAAGCATTACATGAGTGTCCACATATAACAAATGAACAGAATGCCATGACCTCTGTAATCCCTAAGCTGTTGGGCATGAATTCAGGCTTTCATTTCCAGAGTGGACTGATGAAAAGAAAGGCTCTGTGTGCTTCTCCTGTGAAAGCTGAATCTCAACACTTTCTCAGTGCTAGCAGAGCCATGGGGTTTAAAGGGCTCACTATGAAGGGAGGCTGGGATCCGACCCCTCGAGCTAATTTGTCGTTTACACACAAGGGAGGGCTGCAATTACAACAACAATGCCCCCATAAAGTCCCAATGACAGACATGTGGCAGGGTCTCTCCTTGTGTCTTAAAACCACCTCTTAACTGAAATTACAGGCTTGTGGAATAACCCAGGAAAGCACATGGCTCTGTAATTCCCTCATGACAAGATGTTTTCCATGTAGTAATGACTGTTAACACAAACACCAAAGTGCATGCTGCATAATGCTCGCCTTCATAAACATGTAAACCAGGGCAAGGTTTCCACCCTTGGTGACATGGGAGGAGAAGAAAAAGAGGGTGAGGCAAGGAGTTCGTGTTTACAGTCCCAGTTAAAAGTTTAGGCAAAATGAATGTTGTTAATTTTAAGTCTATTTTGATCGAAAGGCTTATTGGATTCTAAAATATCCTATTTTCTGAGCGATCTAATTATACTACAATAGATTGGTTTGGCTCAGATAAATTGTTCTCAAATGTCTCTCTAATGGAATAAACCCCCAAAATTAAAAGCAATGTCAGAACAAAGAACTATTATACAAGTACTTCTGATAGGGTACTAATCAGATGCTTAGAATATAGCAATGGCTGCACTGATGTCACAGTTCTATATTTTAATGCATTAATGATGCCGATGCACATCATCACTTACCAAAGGAGTTTAACTTTACAGAACACAAAAGCAATCTTAACCCTATAAAGTTAACTGTATCATATTTGATACAGTTGAGTTTTTGAGACCTCGTCATCAGTGAATCATCAGTGTAATAATTAACCAATAAATTATATTAATTTGTATTATTATATTGCGCATTGCATAGCAATGCGCAATATACTGTTATTCGTTTTTCATATATTCTTCTTCTTCTTCTTCTCCGCCGGATATTTGACGCGCTTCTTGTCCCGCAGTTTTCGAGATATCAACACTGTTCCAACTCCAGATTGTTCGGTCCGATTGTGTGATCCGGGCTCGTATACAGAATTTTGATCGGATGTGCGGTTTTCCTAAAATCTTTCTTAATCTGGGAATTTTTTCCCATAGAGAATGAATGGGGAGCAAAAATGCATGCTCATCTACTATACTTCTGCTTGACCAATTCGCACCATTTCGGATACACTATATCAGGGCAGGCCCCCGAGCAAAAATTAACTGTTGTTTTGACCCGCACTCGTTTATTTGTCGTTTTATTGCCATCCCTTTTTCGTCCCATTGACTTCCATTCATTTTCACCCATATCAAATTCCAGGCTTCCTTTTGCCAAACAACAACCAAAATTGATATACTACATCATGGCAGGTAACAGAGCTCTAGTCCAGAGCCATACTGACCCGCACTCCTTTTTTTGTCATCTTTTCTTCCCTCGTTCCTCCCATTGACTTCCATTCATTTTCACATACACTCAAGCCACAGAGTTTCTGTGTCCCAACAGCCACCAACATTCATGTACTCCATCAGGACAGATAACAGAACTCTAGTGCAGGGCCATACTGACCTGCACTTCTCTTTTTGCCATCTTTTCATCCCTCGTTCTTCCCATTCATTTTCACATAGAGACATGGCAACCGCCTTAGGTCCCATAGCAACCGCCTTGGGGCCCATAGCAACCGCCTTGGGGACCATAACAACCGCCTTGGGTGCCATAGCAACCGCCTTGGGTGCCATAGCAACGGCCTTGGGGCCCATAGCAACGGCCTTGTGGTCCATAGCAGCGGCCTTGTGGCCCATAGCAACGGCCTTGGGTACCATAGCAACGGACTTGGGTGCCATAGCAACCGCCTTGTGGACCATAGCAACCGCATTGGGTGCCATAGCAACCGCATTGGGTGCCATAGCAACGGCCTTGTGGCCCATAGCAACAGCCTTGTGGCCCGTAGCAACGGCCTTGGGTGCCATAGCAACGGCCTTGGGTGCCATAGCAATGGCCTTGGGTGCCATAGCAACGGCCTTGTGGCCCATAGCAACGGCCTTGGGTGCCATAGCAACGGCCTTGGGTGCCATAGCAACCGCCTTGGGTGCCATAGCAACGGCCTTGTGGCCCATAGCAACGGCCTTGTGGCCCATAGTAACCGCCTTGGGGGCCATAGCAACCGCCTTGGGGGCCATAGCAACCACCACAGATACCACAGCATCACCTTACAAACCAACTGGGATACCTTAGCTTGTGTGCCATTTTAGCAATGCACAATATCCCGTGTTTCCTTCAGGAAATGCACTTTTCTAGTTATTATTATTATTATTATTATTATTATGTTTTAATGAATGAAAAAAAACTAAGAATAAATAAGGAAAATCAGATGTATAAAATCAAATATCTGGTGTAACCCTCCCCCCATTTTCCACATCCCTGTCCCCGCCTCTGTCCACGTGTCCCATTTGTTTACGTTTGCCATGTGCCTTCTTATCTCCACATGCTTTTTTGTTTACGTTCACACCATATCAACATGTCCCCGCCCTTGTCATGTCGCCTCTGTCCACGTGCCTTGTTTGTTTACGTTTGCCATGTGCCTTCTTGTCTCCACGTGCTCTTTTGTTTACGTTCGCGTCATGTCTCCATGTACCCACCCTTGTCATGTCAGCCTGTCGCGTCTTTGGCCACACCTGAGTCTTGTCTGCTCACAGCCCTGTCCCTTCATCATGTGTTAATCATTGTTTGCTATATAGCCTCCCTTGTGTCAGTCATTGTTCATCACCACGTCATGTTTGTCTTCAAAGTCATGTATTCATAGTTAATGTCTACCATGTATGTTGTCTAGTTTTGTTTTCTTAGTCATTTATCAGAGATACTTTTGGGAAACCCATCTGATTTTATTGTTGTATTGTTAGGAGTATAAATATCTCAGTGGTAGTAGTTGTGAACAGCTATGAAAACGTGTACTTCTTATCACCTCAGTAACCCCGTAATACCTCACAGTGTTTACAAAACACAAATCCATGTGTTATGTGTGCAGATGTTCTTCTTGCTGAGTGCTGTTTTTCAAGCATGTTTGTTGCAAATGGAAGTTGACTGTGGAAGCTTTGCTCGCTGTAATCATTAACACATGTTTTTAAATCATCAGTAACGCCTGTTTTCACAAGCGCTCCAAGGGACATGACTGTGGAGTCTGGCACGGATGTGCAGATTCCATGCAGCGCTCAGGGAGAGCCCACACCGATCATCACCTGGAACAAGGTGGGAACACTATTCAATGGCCTGCAGTACTTAGATCAGTTTAGCCAGCATGCTTATAATCTCAGACATCACAAATTATTATTATTATTATTATTATTATTACATTATTACTTATATAATTACAGTATAATATGATGTGATTTTGATACAGTTCAGCTTTATTTCTCAAACTATGCAGAATCCACAAATATGACTGGAGTAACTCTAAGCTTTATGCTCTCAGCAGCTCTCAGCTTTCAATAAAACCAAACCAGGATTGAATACCATTATGATCCATTAAAACTACTCATAATATTTCAAAATCAGTGCCATGGACTTGCCATCTTCAGAACAATGCACTTGTCTGGTGAATCTCAGTCATGGTCATGAGCTACAGCTGCCCTCCACTTGTAACACACCTAGCCAGCTAACCTCTTCAATAGCGTCAGCACCTATTCCTTACATGTGGAGAATCAATAATCATTTTTCATTGAAGATACATGCCAAAAGGATGAGTCTTTATAAACTAAAGTGAGGTGCCAGATAAAACTTTTCCTTCAAAAAAACAACTTTCTGAAATTATTAAAAACGTGACGTGAACACTGAAAAAACATTGAAGTATTGATTTTTGGTTGCAATCCTTTATTGATGTTTGAAAAAGTCCCAAAAAACAGAACTGCTAATAGGGGACCTCCTATGACAACTCTGAGTTGCGAGTCCCTTCAGTGCTGAAAAAAACATATTTCTGAGACAAAAATCTAAAAAAAAAAAAACTAGCTACCTTATTTGTGTTCAGCATGATATTATATTCAAAATCATAAAACACATCTGCTCATTTGATGAACTTTTGCCAAAAAAACAAGGCCAATCTGGTTATATCATGGATTGAGTCCATTCCATTAACTCCTTCTATCCTGGATTTTGCTGTCCTGTGACATGGTAGAAAATCCCTATATAATACACTGCACTGCTAAGAGGTTAGCAAGCCTTTTCTGACCATTCTGTCTCTGTTCCTCTCTCTTTCTTTCTTCCCCTCTCTCTATCTCTCTCTCTCTCTTTCTCTCTTTCTCTCTCTCGCTCTTTCTCTTTCTTTCTTCCTCTCTTTTCCTCTCTCTCTCTCTCGCTCTTTCTCTCTTTCTTCCTCTCTTTTCCTCTCTCTCTCTTTCTCTGTCTTTTTCTTTCTCTCTCTTTTCCTCTCTCTTTCCCTCTCTCTCTCTCTTTCTCTTTTTTCTCTTTCTCTCTCTCTCGCTCTCACTCTTTCTCTTTCTTTCTTCCTCTCTCTTTTCCTCTTTTTCTGTCTTTCTTTCTCTTTCTTGCTCTCTTTCTATCTCTCTTTCTCTCGTGCTCTCTCTCTCTCTCTCTCTCTCTCTCTCTCTCTCTCTCTCTCTCTCTCTCTCTCTCTCTCTCTCTCTCTTTCTCTCTCAGGATGGTGTTCAGGTGACAGAGAGCGGGAAGTTTCACATCAATCCTGAAGGTTATCTGGAGGTGCGCGATGTGGGCACGGCTGACCAGGGACGTTATGAGTGTGTTGCTCGTAACTCCATTGGCCACTCATCAGTTAGCATGGTTCTCTCTGTGCAAGGTACATTAAGAGCTATATATATCAAATATATTTCTCACCCTTTCTTTACTGGACTTACCTCTTTTACTTTTCAGTGACATTTCCTTGGCCTGCTGGACGTTATTACACAAAGCACTTAGGAATTATGTCTCAAAGTGCTGTTTTTCAAATGATATCAGAAACGATAAATGCCATTATGTGCTGTTATCTGTTAGACTTGTTTAGAATTATAGTATATTTTTAAGACTATAGATACCGTGTTTTTTAGACATTGCTGTTATTCTCAGTGACCCTTATAAGGATGATCCATTTCTTTTGTTGCTGTCCTAGTTACTTTGGCAAAACCTTGTGCTTTTAGGCCAACTGCCTTCTGTACATCTGTTTTGTTTTAAATGGCCCTGTTAATGTTAGTGTCATAACACACTTAGGGTTATGGTTGGAAATACGTGTCACCAGATCACATGACATATTCAAACGACTTGAAGTCTCATTAAGAATCATTCCTACCAAAATAAAATAAGCACTCATGTTATGTGTCACATTTTTGAAGACGCTCTAAGTTTGGAAGTGATGTCCATTTGAATGAATGAATAGGGCAACAGTAGTTAGGCTGCAGTAACTTTAATGGCTCTCCTGATGAGGTAGCAGCATCTTTGCTAGCCTTCATTTGCTATTGAGTGTGTTTACGTGCACTTCTGATCAACATGTTTACATACATTTGAGTAATCAGATCATGGGGAAACTCCAGGTCTGCCAGAGTCAGGAAATAAGCAGAGTTCTGCTTTACAACCAGCCAATAAATTCACAGATGACGATGTGACATAAACGTCATATAAAACTTAAACTTCATGGCAGCTTTTTAAAACATTGAGCCACTTTACCTCAGAATATAATTATACAGTACTGATGAAATAAAGCTGGTGACAGTATGTATGTAATACTGTTAGTTTATTAATGTGTGCTCTCACTATTCGCCACTTTCACAATTCCCAGAATGCACCGCGCAACCGGCAACATCCGGTTCACCATTTTCTCTTGTTTTTCTATTGTTTATGTCTGTGCCAGCTATGCTAGTAGTGTAGCTTAGTATTGATAGAATGCAACACGATAGCTTGCAACGTGTTTACACTAAAAACCCACTTCATAAATTGAACGTACAAGTTGACACAACAAGATATGATGTTTAATATCCAAAGAAATATTATCTGCATATAGTTAGAAAAGCTAGTAGATATCACGTAAGTATTTACTTACCAAATAAAGTTGTAAACAGTCTATGTAGCATAGCTGGCACAGTAATAAACAAGAGAAAATGGTGAACCGGATGTTGCCGGTTGCGCGGTACATTCTGGGAATTGTTGAAGTGGCGAATGGTGACATTCGTGTAGGTCTTTTATTTTGACAAGTGACAGTAATGTTGTACATGTATCTTTTTCCCTCTGTTAATATACACATTTGCCAGGTTCTATTTTGTCCTAAAAATGACAGCACCAACAAATATAACTGTATTACAGGCTCATGACTGTACAGTTCTGTTCTCATGTTTTTGGAGAGCAGCCAGGAGTCTGCAATGAAAAATCGCATAGTTCATGACCCCGTGTTGCCAACCAGTCAAGTAGTGTGAAAGGCACAACAACTGAAAGACTCACAATTATAGCTCAACCAGTCATGTAATGTGACCGTCCCAACGACCGACGACTCAAAAAAGTCATGTAGTGTGAACCTGACATTACATTTCTACATGTTATAATATTAACTATACATGCAAATAACATTGTTAAACATGTCTTACAAAGGTTTGCTGTGGCTACATTTCAATAAAATGTGTCTAGATGACTGAACTTGTATTTACAAAATTGTTCTTATGGCTGTGTATTTCTCTGTGTGTCCAGTGCCACCGGTGAGCAGGGAGGGTGATCCCTTTGTCACTACATCTATTGAGGAGGCCATTCGCACTGTGGACAGTGCTATAAATGCCACCAGAATTCATCTCTTTGACGGGTAAGCCCATATTCTCTGCTGTTATCGCAATCAACAGGCATATAAAAACACTCCTGGCTGCTATGAGTCATTCTGGTGTAATCCTTAAGGAATTTAGCAGGGCCACTTGGACCTTGGCATACAGCCTTTCCCTCTATTACTAAGTAGTTGCAGTTTGGACTCTATCAGCTGTTGGGTTGTGCTCTGTGTCTGTCAAACAGCATGCCAGCCTGTATAAGATCATCAGCAGTGTTTGTGTTTCTAAGGAAATGACTGCTGATGGTTTGTATCAGTAATTTTCTGCTCCGTTTCAAGGACAGTGCCATAGTAATGGAAACACTTGAGCACTCAGGGAGCACAGGTTATAAAAGCAGGTGCATAAACGCAGGGGATGTTTTAACTCGGCAATCAACAAACCACCCTAACACATGATTAAAAAAGTGTTAAAGCATTTTTGTCTTCACATTGAGAACTTGAAGTGGCAAAAAAATTCTAATACTGGATATATGCCAATCAGCCATAACATTAACACCCTGTCCCTGTATCTACTCTCGTTGTCCATTTTATCAACTCCGCTGATCATATAGGTGCACTTTGTAGTTCTGCAGTTACAGACTGTAGCCCATCTGTTTGTCTGTATACTTTGTTAGCCTCCTTTCTACATGAACTTTAAAGGTTAGGACCCTGACAGGACCACCGCAGAGCAGGTATTATTTGGGTGGTGGATCATTCTCAGCACTGCTGTGATATGGTGGTGGTGCATGGATATAACGTGGTGGTGCTGTGTTAGGGTGTTTCACCAGTATAAGTGGATAAGACAGAGCAGCCACAGACAGTACTGTCTGGGACAGTAGCTCTTCTGTTGCTGCACAGTTTGTGTTGGTCATCCTCTAGTCCTTCATTGGTGGTCACAGAACACTGTTGACTGGGGCCCGGAGTGGCTCAGCAGGCTAAGACGCTGACACTATGACCAGAGGATCTCAAGTTTGAATCCCGGTCATGCTGTTTGCCATCAACAGCCGTGGCCCAAGAGATCAAAAATTGGCCGTGTTCTCTCTGGGCTGGTAGATGGCGCTCTCACTCTCCCTATCACTCTCACATTGCAATGTCCGCTGGCTCAGACATCTACTGATTGGTCTATTTGGAGCTGGGGATCACTTTCCTCCAAGCGCATTGGCTCCCCAGTGACGGTGTATCAGTCAGTAGTTCGAAAAGGGCGTATCACACGCAGCGGAGGAGGCTTGTGCTTGACTTCACCCCCCTAGAGTCAGGGACAGTGCAAAGTGATGGAGAGAGCCCCCAAGTGGATGCGATGGGTTAATTGGCTACTACCACATTGGAGAGGGGAGAAAATTGGCAAAAATTATTAAAAAAAAAAGAACACTTTGACTGGATAGTTTGAGTTGGTGCACTATTTTCACTCCATCAGTGGCACTGAGGTGTTTAAAAAGAGTGTCTGATTCACTTGCGCCAGCACAACACACACTTAACACACTAACACCATGTCAGTGTCATTACAGTGTACGTTTTTATAATCATACATTTAAATCACTAATTGCAAATTTGTGCAGAAGTTTTGAAATTGTAATGGTACATTTTGCCTCTGTGATGTAAGTGTTTCTGCTCTCTGTGAATGGTAACACTACCTCACTAAGTCTCTTTAGCACTAATCTAATAATCCACAGGACTGCTGATAATTGTCTGAAAGCTTAGTGCATTGTCATTTCCTGATGGGTCTCCTTGTGTTATATAGCCATAGGGAGTTCACTGATTCGGTCTGCCAGACAAATTAACTGCCAGAACCACTCGCTGTGAATCCCAGTGCATCAGAATATCTTAATAATTTCTCTGTCGCTGTTAAAGGAAGAACTTTAGCTGTTTTTATGATGACTGCAGTCTTTTCCACTGGGACATAATGTATGGTGACTAGGGAAAAAAGCCTCATTTAGTAATAATTCATCACTTGTCAGTTCATGTAAAAGACTGTGGGTGTGTAGGTGTGTAAACATACTGTACAAAAAACCTGAGTATGAACTGGATGCTGATCTTAGCTAGAAAGAAACACACCCATGTTTTTGAGACTTTGTTACTTAATGATGCATGATTCTGTTTATCTGTTCTGTTAATAGTGCACAAATAAGCATGTTTACTGTCAGCTACAGCTCATGTGTATGAACGTTGATGACATGATGTTATGTGAAGGAACATTTTGGTTTTTTTTATTTGTTTTTATTCATGTATTTTTATGTAGAATTGCTGCATACTGTATACAGTTTTGCATCATATTTGAAAAAGCCACAGTCTATTGCTCACCATGTTGATTAAATAAAAAAACAACACACAGAACATGTTTACACCATATACAGTGAGCTTCCTTTACATTTATACGTTATAAACTTCGAAATCTGCATGTATCCCCTGGTGCAGGGATAATATAGACCAGATCCTTACCACTAGGCCATGGGGTCATTGTGTGCTGTAATATACACATCACTTCATCCTTGTTTGCATTTTGAAAACAAATGAATGTCTGTAACAACAGTACAAACACTCATATTTTTGTTCACGTCCACTGTGCAATGCCCTCTATTGATGACAAACTGTGACGTATCGTTGGTTCCAGTAAAACTGGTGGAAACATGAGCTGGTTCACTGAAATGCACCAAGGTTTTTATAAGCATGAACGGAACCAATTGGAGAACCAGAGTTCTTTTGGTGGAAAAGCGCTAAATGAGATTAATCGCGATTAAAAAATGTTATTGTTTGACAGACCTAATAATTACATTGTTATTTTTTTTTACTACAATTACATTTAATTGTATTAATTAATTAATTAATACATAAAATAAATTACATTTACATATATATATATATATATATATATATATATATATATATATATATATATATATATATTACAATACATGTTATTATTAACATTATACAAAAATGAATACATGCACATTATGTAAGATATTTAACAATTTTATTAGCACACTGATGAGGTTTTAAAAACTCAACTATGTATCAAATATAATACATTTGCCTTTATAGGGTTGGGAAATTGGGGAAAAAATTCTTGAAACATTTTGAATGAATAACACTGTCATTTCTCCCCCACCTTTCGGACAGTTCCCCCCGGACCCCTGGTGAGTTGCTGGCTTTGTTCCGATATCCACGAGACCCTTATACAGTGGGACAGGCCAGAGCCGGCGAGATCTTTGAGCAGACCCTTCTTCTCATTCAGAGTCATGTCAACCAGGGGTTGATGGTGGACACCAATGGAACAGGTATCTCAAAATGCTGTTCTTTGTTGACCATGTTTTTGTGAGCATTATTAACTTACCAAAATTTGTATTCTATCTATCAATGTGACAAAGTCTAGTTATGTTTAAAAGGGCACCAAGTTCAGTAAGATCTTTGGACACTGTGGCGCTTTGCACTGGCAAAGAGAGGCCTCTCTGTTTTTACTGCTTATGACAACAGCCAAGCTCTCGTGGTCACACTGTGCCCTAACCAAGCATAGGCATTTTTGGTCCATCAGCACTGAATAGCTGGGCCTGTTTGGACTGTAATGAGTTTCCAGTCATTATTCCACTTTCATATACTTCAAATGCAGCTTTATTTACTGTGCAAGCACAGATTAAACAGATGGGCAAAAATAAAAGAATTAAAAATATTTACTAAGACTTTACCCTCATACAGAATCATTCAATAGAGCAGGGAGTGATGGGTGGAGTTTTACACTATCCTCAGCTGACTGTTCACATAAGATTATAGTTAATCTTTATTATACCTCCAGTGAGATATGCCATGGCTGGGTGCACACAGCTGTTTATGTTCCACAATGATGCATTGCATTAACAATGTTTGTACTAGAAATATGGAATATGTTTGCTTAGAATATCATGAAAAAAGTTCATTTGTGTTCATATTTTTTTTTTATAATTTTATTTCTAAGTTTTTGCCCATTTTTTCTCCCCTTCCCAATGTAGTAGTAGCCAATTAGCCCATCCCCCCCCCTCCCAGACTCTCCCCATCACTTTTGCACTGTCCCTGACTCTAGGAGGGTGAAGACAAACACAAGCCACCTCTGTTGTGTATGATGCAGCCACCGCATCTTTTCGAACTACCGCTGATATACCATCACTGGAGAGCTAGCGCGCAGGAGTCCCAGCTCCGAATGGACCAATCAGTAGACGCCTGAGCCAGCGGACATTGCAATGTGAAAGTGATGGGGAGAGAAAGTGCCATCTACCCACCCAGAGAGAGCACTGCCAATTTTTGCTCTCTTGGCCCCCGGCTGTTGATGGCAAACAGCATGTCCGGGGCCCAAACTCGTGATCTTCTGGTCATAGTGTCAGCGTCAGTCTGCTGAGCCACTTGGGGCCCTTGTATTCATAATTTAATGTTTGTTCATTTAGCTGTTTCCAAAAATCTTCTACAGAAGAGAGCCCAGTATGTACTTAGCATCCGGTACCATGTTTGACTCATCATGAATTCATAACACTTTAGTGAAGTTCTTTGCATTGTTTCAGATGGTCTCTGTATTAGAATTAATTCAATGCAATATTTGGAGCTGCAACATAGAGCAGAACAAGTTCAGTCATTAGTTTTATTTTTTTATTTTTTGTTTATATTTTTTTTCTAATCTTATAGTGATTTACATTAACATTTTCTCCACAGATATCTTATTAATATTGTACAAATGAGAAACTGTGCCTAAATGTTAACTATGACCCTCTCCTAGCTTTCCGCTACAACGACCTGGTGTCGCCACGTTTCTTGGACATGATTGCCAACCTGTCTGGCTGTACGGCTCACCGCCGCTTTAACAACTGCTCAGACATCTGCTTTCACCAGAAGTATCGCAGTCACGACGGCACCTGCAACAACCTGCAGCACCCCATGTGGGGTGCTTCGCTCATCGCCTTTGAGCGCCTGCTGAAGTCTGTCTATGACAATGGTTTCAATCTGCCACGTGGGACTACAGAGAGACGCCACAACAACTACCCCCTACCCCTGCCACGCCTGGTCTCCACCAACATGATAGGCACAGAGACCATTACTCCAGATGAGCGATACACACACATGCTCATGCAATGGGGCCAGTTCCTGGACCACGACCTTGACTCTACAGTAGTGGCTCTTAGCCAGTCCCGTTTCTCTGATGGTCAGCTTTGCACTTCGGTGTGTACTAATGACCCTCCCTGCTTTCCAATCATGTTCCCACCTAATGACCCACGGCAGAGGCGGGGTGGGGCGCGCTGCATGTTTTTTGTGCGCTCCAGCCCTGTATGTGGAAGTGGTATGACCTCACTGCTCATGAACTCAGTGTACCCACGCGAGCAAATTAACCAACTCACATCTTACATCGATGCCTCCAATGTGTACGGCAGCTCACATCATGAGGCAGAGGAGATTCGTGATTTGGCTGGCCATCGGGGTCAGCTACGGCAGGGCATCGTTCAACGCACAGGGAAAGCCCTGTTGCCCTTTGCCTCTGGACCCCCCACAGAATGCATGCGAGATGAAAATGAAAGCCCTATCCCTTGCTTCCTGGCCGGAGACCACCGAGCCAATGAGCAGCTGGGTCTGACCGCAATGCACACAGTGTGGTTCCGCGAGCACAATCGCATAGCTGCAGAACTTCTCCGCCTCAACCCACACTGGGATGGAGACACCATCTACCATGAGGCTCGCAAGATAGTGGGAGCCCAAATGCAGCACATTACCTATAGCCACTGGCTGCCAAAAATACTTGGAGAAGCAGGAATTAAGCTAATGGGTGAATACCACGGCTATGATCCCAACGTCAACGCTGGCATCCTCAATGCCTTTGCCACTGCTGCTTTCCGATTTGGACACACCCTCATTAATCCCATTCTCTATCGACTGGATGAAAATTTCCAGCCCATTCAGCAGGGCCACATACCACTACACAAGGCCTTCTTCTCTCCCTTCCGTATTGTGAACGAAGGAGGCATTGACCCTCTGCTGCGTGGCCTGTTTGGAGTGGCAGGAAAGATGAGAGTGTCCACACAGCTTCTCAACACAGAGCTGACCGAGCGACTCTTCTCTATGGCTCATGCTGTGGCCCTGGATCTCGCTGCAATGAACATCCAGAGAGGTCGTGACCACGGTATTCCCCCATATAATGACTACAGAGTCTTCTGCAATCTGACCTCTGCACAGACATTTGATGATCTGAGAAATGAGATCCGCAATCCCATAGTTCGGGAGAAACTTCAGAGGTAAATCAGAGTGTAGTTTACTTTTGTATTCTGTTAAAACTACTCCCATAAAATCTAGCATGTAGTCGATCAACCAAGACACTTTAGTGTCCACGCTTTAGTCTTATTTAATCTTGTACTACAGCTGTGAGGCTGTTGGAGTGAAAGAATAATGGAATTTGAAGCATCAACCTACAAGTCATGTTTAGTCTGACTATACTGTACTTCAAAAACTAGAATATTGTGGGAAAAAAATCATTTTTGTTCAGAAGTTAATGCAGAAAGGTAAACTGTCACATTTTGTGTACTAAATGTAACAATTGACCTTCTTTTTTTGTGATGCTGTATTCGATGGAGGATAAAAATAATTATGTAATTTGACTTTTTGTCTAAATGTTCTATTAAAGAAATAGGAATTAACAGGAATAGGGATAATAGGAATAGCATGAAACTCTTTGTGTTCCCAGGCTCTATGGCACACCCTTAAACATTGACCTGTTTCCTGCTCTGATGGTGGAGGACCTTGTTCCTGGTAGCAGACTGGGGCCCACCCTCATGTGTTTACTGGCCACCCAGTTCAAGCGTGTTAGAGATGGTGACAGGTGAACTCTTAACTTCTCAGCAAATCTCTCATAAGCGTAACTTCTTTTTGAAGGCTTTGTGAAGTCTTAAACCTAGAGGGGAAGCTTTATGTTGGTCTGCTTCCTGTTTGTGAAGGTTCTGGTATGAGAACCCTGGAGTATTCAGCCCGGCACAGTTGACACAGCTGAAGCAGGCATCTCTCACCCGGGTGCTGTGTGACAATGGTGACAACATAACCCGCATCCAGGCCGACGTCTTCTCTGTGGCTGAGTTCCCTCATGGATTTGGAAGCTGTGATGATGTGCCCAAGATTGACCTCCGCATGTGGCAGGACTGCTGTGAAGGTAGATGTCAACACTGTCTGCATGTTTCTGCACTTTTCATTTTGGGATGACATCTCTAGATGATTTTACGGCTGTTAATTTTGATGAGTGAAGCTTGTGTTGTTTACTTAAAGCCCCCGAGTTTTGAATTTCACTGGAAACCACAATCATGTGAGACATACACAGAAAGGCCTATCTCTGTCACCAAAGCAATCAGGATAATGGCATGAGGGTAATTCTGTCCTGTTTTTCAAACTACAGATTTCATCAGAGACTAAGCCCAGACATGGTGGTCTTTTTTTTTACTATGAATAAAATACCATTATTGAAATACAGTCACTGAAACATGTTATTTGGGGTATTTAGTTCTGTGAATGTATTTATTACACATGAATAATTCCAGGTAATGAAATGCAGGTTCACACACTTGACTCCATCTAAGGCTCTGTGGCAAATCCCCTGTCAGATCTTGAGTGTGAGCAATTACAAATAATTAGCTATTTACTTTGTCCTAATGAAACCAGTTTCCAGGTCCTATTTAGCCTTCCATTCTTTCATTTAGATTGCTCAAGCGTGTGTGATGGCACCATGGAGTTCACTGCCGGTCATGGCATCTGGGGAATTAAGATTTACTGCATATCTTCCACATGAGTGAACTGCACATACTGACATTATTCAGAACCATGAGATGACTGGCTTTTGTCTTACGTCCAGTATTGCCATGTTCAGACTCTACCAGTACAGACTGTTTGATGTACTAAAAGGCACTACTTGCATGTTTTAGCAAAACATTTAGTTTTTATGTCATCAGGAAGATCGTCCTTTAACTTGAATGTTACTTAACTTTAATAAAGTTCAATGCTGGAGACTTATTTTGTCACACAAAGAAAGCACAGGGAACATAAACAAGTGGAAATACAAGTGCATCTCCAAAAATTTGAAATCGGGAAAAAGTTCATTTAATTCAAAAAGTAAACTGTCATATATTTTATATAATACATGTAAAATTACATATTTCAAGTATTTTTGTTTGAATAGTAATTTGCTCAAACTCCAAATGAAATGTAATGAATATAAAATATGACAGTTTGCCATTTTGAATTAAATCATGAACAACAATGACATTTTTGAATATTATTTGCATATTATGAGAAGTTGTATGACAGTTTATTAGACAGAATTCTATTTTGGCTTAGTCATTTGGATTAGTCTGTGATAGTACTCCATGAACATCTGTCAGCACCCCAGGGAGTCCCTGCACATGGAGCCCCAAGTGCCCATGGGGGCACCAAAAATGTCTCCGCCGCCGCCACCTGTCCTTACCGCTGGAGGGCCTAGTCCACACACAGGGCATCCAAGCTGGGCACCTATACACAAAAGCTTTCTGGTGTGCAACTTTCACCGCAGACAAATCCCCAAATGCAAAAAAACGCTGGCACTGCAGCATCCAACACATTAATTGTATACTTGTGAATTCAGATGTGTATTTATAGCTTTTGAGCAGTGTTTTTTTTTTCTTTTCTTTTTGATTTCAAGCTATTGGTACAAATGAATATAAGGAAAGGCCCATATAATACACTATGGATATGCTGTTAGAATACTGTTTGTTGAGAAGTCAAGGAAATGAGCTTTTAGTGCTTATTCACAAGGCTGAATGAATGTGCAGATTTTGTTTTATTCTTCTTTGTGCTTGTGTTGAAAGGGGGGAGCACAGTGTCATTTACCTGCTACCATTTCTAAGACTACAGTGAAGCCACATTTTAAGCTCTCTAGGTTATCATAGACATATTGCCATTTTTATTTCATCATAAAGTATTTTATTCTTATTTGCAGGAAGTACTCTTCTCTGATTGGGTAGTAGGATACTATTAATTCTAACAGGACACATATGAAGTAGATCCAGTATAAAAAAATGAATCACCATTCTATATCCTGGCTTTAGAAACTTTGAATGATAACCATAATAATCACACAAAGTATCTGTTGATTGACAGCCTGTTATAGGTTAGCTACTATAGCAGTAATTAATAAAAATTTTGTAAAAATATAAAATATACAATTTTTTTGTTTTTAGATACTCGTGTGTAAAAAAGGGTAGAGGAGGCAGATGCACTGTGGGTCATAAAACTTTATTTACAAAACTATCAAATTAAACTGGCTGTGGTACTACAAAGAGACAATTCAAGATTGATGCTACTCTCGACAGCGTAACTATGCAAGGTTGACACTACAATGACAGACGAGGACTGTGACACACAAAGAAGCATTTAACACTAGAATTCCCAAACTGACGAACATTTTCGTCGTCTCTCTCACCTGCACTGGAATGCTGTAGCCTTTAACAGCCTTTGTCTGCTGCTCTGCTTCGCTTGTCATTCAAATAAGCGCATCGTCACCCATTCAGTCTTACTGAGACTCTCCCTCAGTTTTACTGAGAGTAAGTCCTCTTTCCACAAAGGAAAAAAATATTTATATAAAATAATAGAGCAGGAATCATGCTACAAGCTTGCATGTGCATATTCACACAAACACACACACGAGCTGAGCCGAGCGAGTGGCCGAGGCAGAGGCCGAATTGAGCCGGGCAGCCGAGGCCGAATACCAAAACAAAACTCGCCCTACGTCATGCTCCCTAGACCCTACACCCTAGCCCTACAGACTCTCATTTACATCACAGAACCTCTCTAATGGCTCACAAGAAGGGGTTTTTCTGCAAACCTGGGAAATGCAGTGTTAAAACAAACATAATCAGACAAGAGATGATGTGACAAGGGCAGAGACATGACAGAACATAAACAAAAAGCACATGGACATAAGACTTATACAGGGACGAGGCTGTGATGGGAGGTTTCACACTCATCATATTTTCTTTGTATACATAAATATACAGAAGTGCCTAAAGGTGTGGCAACCATGGTATAAGCAGGATATTGGCCTTCAGCACCAGAATGAATAGACTTGGCAGATGAAGCTTAATTCTGACTCATACCGTACAGTTCTTGGCCTCAGTGATTCCTTACAGAACTACATTGGTAGGACTACATTTAAGGTATACTTCAACAGGCAGAAGTACTCAGGTATACTTATAAATGTGCACAAATACCTGAAAACATACTTAAATACTTTCAAATGCTTTGAAAATATTTCTTGTTTCTAAAAGCTTGCTTTATGTGTAAATAAATCCTATCTTAGCCAGTCCAAGCGGGGTTTACTTACAGATATTTGCAGATGTGATACTTCAAAGATGACTTTGAATTCTGTTTTCCACTGCTTGTACTCTCCCCTATACAGAGCTAACTACAGGACCTATTGCTGACAGTATTCTCTTTCATGTTTCTCTTACATAAGTGTCTTTATTGCACTGCTGTGTTGAGACAAGTTCGCTCTATTGCTTTACCAGATAAAAGCCGTGTCTATGCTCACACAGGCTTCATGCCAATGCCCACATACAGAATGGCCACAAATAACTGGAAGATCTGCAAATATGCAGAAATATGATTTTCACTGAGTAATTTGAATATAAGCATCCCAGAAGCTCATTTATTCTACCTCATTCTCTGACCTGAAACTGTTCTACACAAGATTTCTCTTCCACTGCACATGATGTGAAATATACTATATGTTACTGCTGTCATATTATAACATTTTAGTCTTACACATTGACTGTATGGTCTTACATGAGTGGTGCTTTACATTGACTGAATATTTACTGACCAGTAAAAATGGTCTTTTGTAAAAAAAAGTTTACATTTTTCTTTTTTCTCTTTTGCAAACATGAGGTTTTCATACAAAGCACGACCTGCATTGTTGTAGCTATGTGAGTGGAGTGTTGTTTTTGTCCTGTTCTCAGTAAAGATCATCTATGACTAATCCCACAGACTGTCGCACCAAGGGTCAGTTCAACGCCCTCTCCTATCACTTCAGAGGCAGGAGGTCAGTGGAGCACAGCAATGCAGAGGACAAACCTTCTGATCACAGGTAAGACTCCGTTTTAGCTCGATCTGTAAGTCATTTATCTTATAAATTCTTTGCGAGTGATATCAGTTGTACTTCTTAGTGGAATGTAGGCACGTTGAAATTTGAACCTTGAGCTATATCAAATGTAACTCTAGATCAAATTAATACACTGTTACAATTTTGTTCTTCAGTGTTGAAGATGATCGGACCATCGTAAACATAACTCTCGCACAGAAGTCAAGCACTGAAACCTCACCAAATGAGTTCCAGGACTTTGTCGTGGACATGCAGAAGACTATCACTAGTTTGCGAAAGCAGGTGAGCCTGGACACTCTGTTACATAGTGTTCATCTATGTCAAACACACACATTTATACTCACTGCTGAAAATGATATAAATAATATCTGTTCTGTGGTGCTCCTGTGGGTGACCCTGACTATTAAAGAACAGGGTGAAAGGAGGCTAACAAAGTATACAGAGAAACAGATGGACTACAGCAGGGGTGTCCAAACTTTTTTCACTGAGGGCCACATACATAAAAAATATAGGTGGGGCTGGGCCACTTACTAGAAATTAGGTATATAGCCTTAACTTTAGTGTATTAAAGTTAGAAAATTCAATTAAAATATCAAATATGTTATATTGTTAAATATAATTAAAGACAAAACTGACTTCATCACAGCTTTCCATAAATAGATCTTTATTGATTTATTCAGAAAAAGCTTTGGTAGCTCATTCTCAGAACAGCAGCCTCAGATTTCTTCTTAGACAGAAGATTTACAGCACAGAGAAAAAACAATAAAGGGGAAAATGGGACGGGTACATTTCAAGCTTGTTATTTAAGTTAATAGGCTTAGCAACACATCAATTAACGTTCGTTTGAAATGGTTATCAACATTAACAGACTGAACTGGACTTAATAACAGCAGTGCATATAATTTTTGTAAATTATTCTGGTGAGTATTAGCTGCGCTGGGTATGTAAATCGGGCCATCCAGCTGCGGTGCTAATCCAACACCACTCGTGCCAAAAATCTGAACAAATGTCACTTGATCAAGGAGCAAATCTTCATCAGATGAGAAATTTTCTGCACTCACTTTCTACCTTTCGCTTCTTTGGTTCTGCCATGTTTAGTAACTTGGGGTAAATTTCTTCTGTGATTGTCCTTTTTCGTGGAGCAACTGCCTTGATCAACAGCTGCTCCCCCTGGTGTTAAAACTAAGAAGTGCACTCAAGCAAAAGTTGAAGTGCAGGCCATATTCTATTCTCTTTATAAATTTCTTGTGGGCCAGTTAGGCCGTAGTTTGGACACTCCTGGACTACAGTCTGTAAGTGAACCTGTATGGTCAGTGGAGCTGATAAAATAGACAATGGTTGATTTAAAGTATGTGTCCCTAATGAAGTGGTCACTGAGTGTGTAATGACATTTGTTCATATTAGCAAACAGAGCGTGTGTACCTCCTACTGTATTGTTCTGTATATTTTGTCCTGAAATATTCACAAATGTCAGCTTTTTTAAAACATTTTTGAATAGTATATAAAACTGAAGGAAAATAAATTGGGAAAGTTTTCTTAAGACAATGATATAATATATAATAGAATAATCTGCTGTGGTTCACACAGATTTTAAACCAATTCCACATTCAGTCCATTTCATTTTTATGGCATTCAGACAGCACCGCACATATGTTTTAATATAAGACACCTTTTATACAGGAAATGACACTAATTCAGCAGAGTGTTGTTTTAGAGTACTCCAGAGACCTGACAGCGTAGGCTAGTGCTGTTTGAACTGAAACTGGATATCCAAACGCTGTATCAGATAACACTCCACATTTGGAGCGTCTAAGCTGAGTTTGTGCTATAGGCAAATCCACATTCAGACGCATGGTTTTAATTAAGCCATTGGCAGAGGAAGAGATTTAATGGATCTGCAACTCACGTCAGAAACTTAAACATCAGGAACTTGGGACAAAATTGTGATTTTTACATTTTAAGCCTTATAATCAAATGCATATACTGAGATGTACTTTTACAATGCTCCTCTGTCATTTCTAAAGGAAATTATTTACAGATGGCTGCTCTGCTTGGGGTTGAAACACAAATAACTGGTGGATCAAACAGCACTGCTTGGCCTCATGCTGATAGAACTTTATGACATAGCTCAGTTTCCCCAAAGATATTCCTCTGACATGCACTAATTGCTGAGGCAATGAATTTCACTCTCTGGCATCTTTTGCCCCACAGATAAAAAGACTTGAAGCCCGTCTGAGTAAGACAGACTGCACTGATGAGGAAGGAAGAGAGCGGGGGGATGGAGAGAGCTGGAAGAAAAACCCCTGCACCACATGCGAGTGCAAAGTAAGTACTCTGTTGACACTGGTCTAACTAGATCTTTGTGGTCATAATCCTTTCTCAGACATTGTACAGACAAATACATTGAAATAATGTCACAGAGAAAAATAGCACAGCAAGACACATCACTAACAATAGTTTACTGTAGTTGTGGGTTAGCAAACTATCGCTGCTGCCGAGTTAACCAATTGCTATCACTGACAGTAAATGGGACAAAATATAATTTGTTCTGTGGAACAGTGGATATAAGTTAATGTTAATCCACCTGTCAAGCAGAAACAGAGTAGCCTTCTCAACCCTTTTCATGTCTTGTTTAATAGTTGTTGTTTTTTTCACTTTAAATGGAACAGCAGTATTATGAACAGGAAACTGGGTAATAGGAAGCCTTCAGTCTCTTCAGCTCTCCACAGTTTCAACACCTCACAGATGTTAAAATACCTTTTTTGCCTGATCTAAGAACTTCTTTCTCAATCATTCTTCAGATCATTTTCTGTTTGACTGTTTCTGTGCCATCTGGACAATACCATGAAGCTAATCAAATAGCCCCTCCCCTTCCCCCTGTCCTGTGCATGAGTATAAATTCCCACTGTTACTGACTGGGTGGAATAGTTTTTGGTAGTTTGTCTTACATTGACACAGCCATGACTGTGTATTAATACCAGATTTTTTTCTAGCAATACACAGAAAGGACAACTAGCAGACCATGAGGAGATAATCACCCAATTTCCTCCCCAATCTATTAGTAGCCAATCAACTGACCCATCCATTAGGACTCTCCCAATCACTTGCAATGTCACTGACTCTTAAGACTAGCATACTTTTCCAACAAGGAGGAAAGCACAGGATCCCCAGCTCTGATGGATTGGCTGGCAGACGTGAGAGAGACTCCCATCTACACACCTAGAGTGAGCACGGCTAATCTCTTGCCGATGGCAAGCAGTATGATCGGGATTCAAATTCGCAATCCTCTGATCATAGTGTCAGTGCCATAGTCCGCTGAGTCACTAAAGGCCCCACTTTGAACCTTTTAATGTATGTAGAGCTACAATACAGTTACTCCCTTTCATGACATAGATAAGAGTTTTGTTATACATTGGACCACTGCACAACGTCTTCTCCAGCACATCCCAAAGATTCTCTTTCGCAATTTGAGCCTTATGAATCCTGGCATTATCATCTTGGAATATCAGTGAAGAAAAAAATCACTGAAGGAATAACCTGGTCGTTTAGTATATTACAGAAGTCAGCTGACCTCATTCTTTCATATAATGTTGTTCAACCTAAACCTGACCAACTGCAGCAACTCCAGGTCATAACATTGCCCCTACAGGCTTGTACAGTAGGCCCCTCTTCATACCCTGATGTGCCCATCACTCTGCAACAGAGTAAATCTGTACTCATCAGACCACATAACCTTCTTCCTTTGCTGCGGAGTCCAATCTTTATGCTTCCTAGCAAACTGAAGCTGTATTTGACAGTTAGCCCACTAAAAAGTGTGGAAATGCTCTGACTTTCATTACTAAATATCTCACTGAGTTCTACTGTTGTTTTTCTATGATTTGATTTCACCGAATGTTTAAGTGATCGTTGATCACGATAATTCAAGATTTTTTTTCTGACCACATTCCTTCCTCAAAGATGATGTTTCCTCCACTGTCCTTCCACTTTTTAGTAATTTGTTGGACAGTTCTTAACCTGATTTTAGTAGTTTCAGCACCTCTTTAGATGTTTTCTCTGCTTTGATTCATGCCAATAATTTTACCCTTCTGAAACAATCTTTTCCTCAACTGCAGGATGTTTATTTCCAGATGGCTGTTTAACAGATTAAAAGCTACTCACTGCATCAGTTAGGGTTAAATAACTTGTTGCCAGCTGAAACATAAGCACCCATGCAGTAACTATCCAATGGATACCTTTTTGCTTAGTTAAATCCAGGTGGTGACCTTTTTTGGCCAGGCAGTGTATTATTAGCTATATGCTGTGACAAAGAGAAAATATTCTTATGTACATTTAGCTGACATGCTAAAGAGAATGTCACTGTTTACATTCTACAAAATTATCACCATTGTGTCAGTATGGAAAAATAGTATAAGAGGTACTATGGTGGTTCCCAAAGTCAGACCCCACACTATACACATTTATCTAGCACACCTTTTCAGCTCATAAACTAATAAACAAGGTCCTCTTGTGCTTGTTCAGGTGGGCAAAGCACAAAACATGTGCAGAGCATGTGGTCCCCAGAACTAAGGATCACTATATTATGGGAAATTTACCATTTATAGTCAAATGCTTTGTCAACATCTTAGTCTGTTCTGGATGGTGTTCTTAACTAATGTATTATTATATCAGGAAATGATTGTAGTGTGCTGTGACATTGGACTAAACAAAGGCATCACAGTATTGTATTATTGTTGCAAAAGTTTAACCTTAACATCTGGATTCAGTCAAATCTACATCTGGAGCTGGAGAGAGCAAGAGTGATTGCTTACGTGCACAATGCCTAAAAGTTAAAAGCAATAAATTCCACTTGTGTTATTTGAATTTTCTTGTATTTGAAGCACACACAATCCAGTATAGACAGGCTAATTCTATTGCAGGAGCACTACTTGTCACCTAGAAATTGACCCTAGGCATACAAATACATCCAGTAATACACTGCTGGCAGTATTAGATACCGCAAAGTGTAGGCTCATGGGCACATGCATCTTACATCACCAATCGTCGTGGTTTGAGAGTCAATAGGGATCCACTGTTTGTCTACTTACCTGTTGCCAGTACCTTGAACAGCCAGTGATGCATCAAAGAGGTGTTGGATCTTATCTAAATAAGGTCCCTGGTGCAATTTTCCCTTGTGTGGCACCATGGGGGCACTATTTTGTCCAAGACATGGTGACACCACGACTAGTGCTGACAGAGTGGAACTTTGGCTGCCTGCCATTGCTTTCCAAAAACACACATCTGGTGTATTTTTCTCTCCATGCTATGCCTTGTGGAAATGCTACTTTAGTGGTTCTGATTAGTATGTATTCTGCAAGCCTGGCTGAGCTGTATTTCAATGGAAATCTGCCAAATATCACTTTGATATCTTATGTTTGACTTGGTGTTTGCAGGTTTAATGTCCAGCAGTGCCCTGCCTAATAATGCCCTGCCTCTTAGAAATCACTTAAGTGACAAATGATGAAAGTCCATCCTGCATTAGTCTGCTGGGTGCCAGTACCAGCCACACTTCAATGTTCTCTCAGAAGTTACAAAAGTGTGGGAGGTTTGAGTATCAGTTATCCATCTGGCTGACATACTCCTGTTCTTTCTCTCTGTGCCTCACTGTCAGGCCTTTACTCACTTGCCAAATGGCATATTTCTGAACCTTTTCCTTTATAACTCTCCCTAAATAACATTGTATCTTTGTCTGCCTTATCATACAGACAAGCAGTGGTTTTGTCTGGCTTCACTTGGCTGTAAAATGACTAATGTAATAACCCTGTCAGGAATTTCAGTAAAAGCATGCAATGGAACATGGTGACTATAAACAAATTTCTTTCCTTCACTTCACTGTCTGTTTCTTCTTGTCTTCTGTATTAGGAGGCCCAGGTGACATGTACCGTGGAGAGATGTCCTCCAGCATCATGTCCAAATCCTGAGACTCTGAAAGGTGCTTGCTGCCCTGTGTGCCTCAACCAAGCATCAAATCAGCAGGGAAAACAACATCATGTATAACCTCAGGACTCCAAAAGCATCCTAGAGAGAGACCCAAACTGATGTGGCCTGCCTCATCCAAATGCCTCGATTTAGTTTTTTTTCTGTTTTGTTAGGTTTTTTTCCCCCATATCTCCAGGCATGGCATCAATTCAAATGCCAAGAGTAGAGAAGTTGCCACCCTTCAAAACAATGGATGAATGAACAGATGCATGGAGGATCTTCTTCCATCAAGCCTATCCAAAGGACCAGAGGTCTTTAGAGACCACCAAAGGTGTTGGCCTGAAAGTTACTGCCCAAATGCATGCACTGAAGAGGAGAGGATTTCATTGCCAAACAATCTTGAATGGATCCTACAGAGAAACCGTTATCAGCCATGCAGTCTCTAAAAGCGTTCTCAGGTTAGAGATGGTGCTACTCACTCCCTACATTAATGACATACTTAGTTTATACAGCCTTAAAAGTATTTTTTTTGTACCTTTTCATTGTTGTTTTTACACAGTATGCAAAATGTAATGTACACTCATTATGTGCCTTTGGGCATGTTCCTGGTTTTATAATTACTCAAAAGACATTTTATATGATTAGATTTACTCCAGCTTTTACTAAATGTTTATGGTGCTTTATATCATTTACTGAATATATGCATATTACACATACCCCCACGTTTGTATCAACCTCTATGTGAAGATAATGTGAATATCTTGGGGGGGAAATAAGTAATTGAAGAAAGTCTACTGATCACCAAATGTTTGTTTCCAGCAGTAAATGCTGTTTAACATCTGGTGTTTTTCACATTTTACACTTTCACATTTACCCTGCAAATAAATGTGTTGTTTGGTTTTTTTAACAGGGATGAAGGTGTGGTAGATGAGCTAAAGATCTGTTTGGTATTAGACTTGCATCAGGGTCTTACAATGTTCTGAAAAACATTTGTGCTCAGACATCTTGCTAGCTCACCAGTGCAGTATTTCCAGCCTGTTCCAGAAAGGTAGTCCGCCGCCAGCTATTTCCTTTTCTGTTTGAACAGGCTCTCTCAACACTGTTTGAAGAAGAATGTTGACCATGCAGTGCCTCACCACAGTGCAGTATAAGCCTCAAACTCATCCACTCTTGTGTGCATCATTTACTCTCTCCAGTTATTCTTCTTTTCCTCTTAAACAAATGCCATACTTCTTCCCCTGGTTAACCTCGTCTGTTATATTTCACTGTTCTGCTTGAGATTTTTGCCCCTTTGTTGGAGTTTGCTGACGTGATAGCTCATGGATCATTTCCCAATTTTTCTCTCTTATTCTCTAATCACATCTCCTAACCATCTGTAACGTAACTTGCAGACCTCTCTCATTTTCATCTCTTGCTTGCCTTGTTTTTGAATGGTGAGAACTTTTGGCTGTGGTCTCCGGAGTTAGCAGGAGGCATGTGAACAACGCTGATGTCATGTTTGAGAGCGTGATGCTCTCTGACCTTAGTCTTGCTGTAATCAAAGCCATATGGATTACAGTGGCGAGATTGGGAAAAGCTGTTGTTTCTTGCGTGCTTTTCTGAAACAGAAGAATAATACTGTCAAAGCCAAAGGAATAACTAAATAGCAGGCACATATATAGCTAACACTCAGAGAAGTGTGCAGTTCTTCTGATATTCTCATCAACCACTGACGACTGGTGGCATCTCTTGTTTTTCAGGTGTTTGAGGGTTTTTTTTTTTGTCAGCATGTGGTATTCTTTGTAAACAATAATCTAAACTGTGTCAAGTCTTTTATATTGGGTGACTATTGCTGGCACAGTCTGAACAGTGGAACAACTTTAGTATTACTTTTGTTTATTTCATGTTTATACATTTTTTCTTTTTTCCCCTACCCTTAAATAGCTGTCAGGCATGTTTTCCATTCTTCTGTGGTCCATGTATACCCATACTCTGAAATAACATTAGTGCCCATTAACCCCTTCCCATACCCCATCTTCTGTCCTAAACTGAAACCTTTTCCAATGCAATGCACTGCCCTGCAAGACTGAACAAACTGACGCAAGTGGTCAAATCGATTGCCTAGTATTTTGTATTGTACTTCTGCCAAAGATTGTTTGCACTGTATTGTATGCCATCTCAACAATAATAAAATGAACACATTTGCCATAAAGTCAGCTGTGCTACATCAAGAAACCCTCTCCTCTGTCAGATTAATTAAAGGGGGCATATTATTTAAAATGGGTTTGATAAAAAATGTCATTTTTAACAGGATCTTGATTATCATTTTTCCTCTTCAATAGTACATGTACATCTACACAGAATGGTAAGATAAAGATAAAATATAGTCTCTAGTGAATGTTACTGTAATCTAGAGCCCACAGAACACATAACAGAGCATTCATTATTATGTTTGAGTCCAAACTAAGATTTAAAATTCTATTTGTGTTTAAATCAGGCTTTATACTATAATGTTCTATCCAACAGTGTTTCAGAATTAAACATTTAAACACACAAGATAGAGCTATTGAATGTGATTCTTGTAACAGACTGCATTTGGAATGTTTCTTCGTTCAAGGCTGTCACAACTTCCAGTTTCTTCCCCCATTGATGTTGGTCTGTAACTGAAAGTTCACAGTGGGTTGTTCATATGATTTTATTGTGCATGGATCTGTACTGTGATAGAAACTTGAATCCTCTAATGCTCTGAGCACCTCACCCCAGGTTTAGATGTTGGATTTCTGTTCTCCACTGGCAGGGAATTCACTCACAGCCAGACAGACAGGGATGGAAACTGGATGCGGAAATTAGCTTTCCAGTAGTGAGCTGGATGAAAAAGGGGCTTCTTAGACTAGTCAGGAAAAAACATTACTGAAAGCAACATGGGACCTGCACACCACAAGCCTACCAGAGGAAGTCTTAGCTTTATGACCAGGTACACATAACACTGACAGGAAGGACACCAGTGAGTCACACACAATCATATGTGCACTACACTCCAACCAGACCTTGAGTCAAAACTCTTCTTCTCTGAATTTTTTCAAATTCTTTCACATTTCTTAAACCAAAGTGTACCTGTGAGGTAAGTATACTTTATTTCCAAATGTCTGTACACACATCCTCATCCAGCATTACATCTAGAGTTTATGTACTAACAGGCTCTACTGTTCTAGGAAGGCTTTACACTAGCTTGAAGTTAGAACTTTACAGTGAGAATGTTATTGTATGCAGCCACAAGAGCATTAGGAAGGTCAGTTACTGATGTGTGATTTAGTTTTGGATCACAAACTCCAATCCAACTCATCCCTAAGGTATTGCTTGAAGCTCCATCACTCCAGAGAATGCTGTTCCACTACTCCACAGCCCAATGTTGAGGGCTTTACACCCCTCTAGCTGACACTTAGCATTAGACTCATCTAGAATTGGTTAGTTTTTCTTTTTTGATGATAAAATTAACTGGGGTTTGACCTTGTACAAAGCAGAACTGGGTTGTTTTTCCCAAATGCTTTGGTGAAAAACCACTATAATTAAATGATAGAGAGACTATCATTTTGAACACTTCCTCTCCATAATAATGATGGGTACTCAATGGCGCTTTCAGGAAATTCAGTCCAGGTTCTGTCACCACCATTATGTAACAAAATTATGATGTAGTCTTGCTGGTTTCATCAAACCAGGACCTCCCACTCTCACTGGACCAGTTTGCAGCCAAGTGCAAAGTGGCTGGGATGAGAATCAGCACCTCCAAATCTGAGACCATGGTACTCAGCCAGGAAAACGTGGAGCGCTCTCTACAGGTTTGGAGAATGTCCTTGCCTCAAGGGAAGGAGTTTTATTATCTTGGGTTCTTGTTCATAAGTGAGGGTAAGAGGGAGTGGAACATCGACAGGCGGATCGGTTCAGCGTCTGCAGCAGTGCGGGCTCTATATCGGTCTGAAATGAGATTTCTTTGTAATGTGTCTGGGCTCTCCCTTAGAGATAGGGTGAAGAGTTCGGACATCTGGCAAAGACTCAAAGTAGAGCCACTGCTCCTTCATGTCGAGAGGAACCAGTTGAGATGGTTTGGGCACCTGGTTAGGATGCCTCCTGAACACATCCCTGGTGAGGTGTTTCAGGCATGTCCAGTTAGGAGGAGACCCCAGGGAAGACCTAGAACACTCTGCAGAGATTATATCTCTCAGCTGGCCTTGGAATCCTCCCAAATGAGCTGGAAGAGGTGGCTGGGGAGAGGATGTCTGGTCTACTTTACTTGGGTTGTTACCCCCTCGACCTGGATACGGATCAGCAAAGGATGATGGATGGATATTTTTAATCTACTATACCATCTCTGACTACAAATGTGTACTTGAAGCATAACCATCATAATCAGGCCTACCTTTTAAATGACTTTTTCAACTTTGCAAATTTTTTCTCATTGACATACCCTTTGTTGACATAAGTATAGAAATATCTAGTGTCTGCAGCCAGCTGCATCTGAGGTCAGATCTTTGAGGTCAGTGTACTCTTAGTAGGATGCTGCTTCCATTCTTATGCAACCCATCTGTGGGAACCACTCTGGATACATAGCTCTGTCTGTAGCATGTTCTGACCTTTGCAAAAGCTTAAAGGCATTTTGAATCCAATGAAATTCCACAAATTACACATTAAACATTCCTGGAAATAGATATAGTGACATCCAAATTACAGGAAACCATTTTGTTAAACAGCAACGAAAGCCATTTAATGGCCTTAACCACTCTTCTCCATAATGTAATAACTGTCAGTAGGCAAGAGTTTAAGTGAGTTCTACTTCAGCCCTGTGAAAGTGATTCATAGTCCTGGAGTTTCACTCATCTCCACCATATGGATGAACACCTTGCTGTCCAGATGCCCCAAATTCCAGCTTTATTTCACCCAGAGGAGGCATGTGGGAACACCTGGGGGGAACTTGGACCATCACAGTTTATGTCACTACTTGTCTCATTTAGGAACATGATTATGAGTGAAGGTTTACACATCTGCATATTAAACTTTATTCAGTCTATGGCACTTAAGTGACTTCTGAAGGCAATTGATTGCACTGAATTTTGTTTAGGGTTATCAGAGTACAGGGGGCTGAATACTTTTAAGATTTTTATTTGGTTAAAATATCATTTTCATTCCACTTCACAATTATGTGGTACTTTGTGTTGGTCTATCACTTAAAATCTCAATAAAATACATGTTAAGTTTGTGGATGTAAAGTGACAAAATGTGAAAAGTTCAAGGAGTATGAATACTTTTGCAAACCACTCTAACATTTATGACAAAATTGCAATTAAAACTGTATTTAATACAATATAAAAACATTGTTATTATGTTTAATTGTGCTATTCTCTTATATAACGTTTAGCAAGTTTAAGCCAAAGTGCATCAGTTGGATAAAAAAAATATATTCTGGTAATGATATCTGGCCTGCTTCCGGGCTCTCATTCATTGTGGTAAGTGGGCCAGATCTGTGTGCTGGATATGGGCCAGATTGGGGCAATATCAGGGGTGCTAGAAGTGAAATAGCTGTTGTTCAAGTTCAAGAGGTTTTAATTTTCATTTCAGCTCAATACAGTACAGTACATAATGAAACAAACAACGTTCCTCCAGGACCAGGTGCCGCACAGAACATAAGGCACTGACAAAATACAATAAACATGCAGTTGTCCAGAACCAATACTATAGAACTAGACTAAGTGACAGTGATCTGAGGTGGAAGTGGTCCCCAGCTACAGGTACTTAGGTGTACACCTGAATGATAACCTCACCTGGAGCAACAACACTTCCAGTCTAGTTAAGAAGGCACATCAACGGCTGTACTTCCTCAGACGGCTGAGGCAAGCTGGTCTCGGAACCTCAGTTGTCAGATCGTTCTACAGATGCATGGTGGAGTGCGTCTTGTGCTCGAACATCACTGTGTGGCATGGCAGCTGCTCTGCTGCAGACAGGAAATCTCTGCAGAGGGTGGTAAAAACTGCACAGAAAACCATCGGAGCCAGCCTCCCTACCACCATGAACATCTACACCTCTAGATGCAGGAAAAGGGCCACCGGCATCATGAAGGACCCCACCCACCCAGCACACTCACTTTTTGTCCCGCTCCCCTCTGGCAGGAGGCTGTAAAAAAGTGCATAACCTTAACTCTCCATAAAGTGCAGAACCACTAGACTGAAGAACAGCTTCATTTGTGAGGCTGTCAGACTCTTGAACTCCACTTAAGAACACACGCACTGCACTGACACTTTATTACACTTGGTCACTTTAACTTAACTGTTTGCTGCAATATTTATTCTTAACCACTCATACACAAACCACGGCTAATCTCCCCACGCCATGCTCAATACTCTGAACATTGTACAGTCCAAATTGCTGCTCATATAACATACTGCTGTGCATAGTGTACAGTCTATTTTATATGTAAAGTCTATTTATCTGCATATCTGTATATACCCATAAATACCTCTTATTTAATCTATATTTATATTAAGCTGCTACACTGAGAAAAAAACTGGGACCTTGAGAATGCAATTTCGTTCCATCTCGTACTACATGTGATGCGAATGACAATAAAGCTTCCTTGTGTCCTTGTAAGACACATTACAGGACAGGACAAATGTAATGATGGTAATGATTGTGTAATTGTGCATATGTGCAAATATTGCAGTCAGTGGGGACAGGATACAGTGATTTGCAAATGTGTAGAGGTATTTACTCCTTGAGAGTCAGATTGTGTATGTTAAGGAGTCTGACAGTGGCAGTGAGGGACTGAATGCAGTGGTATCTTCTACCAGAAAGCAGCAGGGTGAAGAGACCATGTGATTAATGTGATGGGTCTTCCACAATACAGAGATCTTTCTGGATGCAGCGCTTGTTGTACATGACTGTGAGTGACGGGAGACAACCTCCAATGATGTTCTCAGCCATCCTCACTGCTCCTGGTCCTGACAATCTTAACTGGGAGCCATCAATGACCTCTGTGATCTACCAAAATCAACAACCATCTCCTTAGTTTTGTCAACATTTAGAGAGAGATTATTGACTTTGCATCAGTCCGTTTCACCTCCTCTCTGTAAGCTGACTCATTGTTTGCACTGATGAGACCCACCGCAATCATGTCATCCATGTCAAAATTCATCACCAAATCTCTCAAACCACATCCAAGTCTTATTAAGTTGTTAAACCAGTATTGTAAATCAAACTGATTTGCAAGCTGAGTGAGTTATTACAAGATTACAAGCTTTAGATCTGGATTTGATTCTGTTTTAGTACAGATACAAAGAAACAGGCTCCACCCACAAGTCTGCTATTTTTTTGCAACTGTTGCTAGGTTGGACAAGCTTTACGGAAGGTTGCCAGAAATTTAATTCAACCTAAAGACAAACGGTAGTTCAGTCTGTTCAGTGGTGTTACGTAATGTTCAACATCGAAAAATAGGAAATTGTATGAATCAGATTTTTAACCAGCATAACAACTCTTGCTATGAAAGATCTGTTACACATATGTTACATGAATCGGTCAATTATAATTACAACCACAGTGTATGGAAACAGGAACACGTTAGCTGAATCAAAAACAAAGGCCTTTTCCAGTGAGTGAATTAATTCAATTTCCTCATATTAAAGTCACAGTAACTGAATTTATGGATGAAGCTCATGCCAAAAAGAGTGATATTCTTCATGTCTGGCCATTGCCTGGACCGTGAGCTGTGTGGAAATGCCAGCCATCCTTTCCGTAGTGCAATACAAGTTATTGCCTCAACAGAATACATCTTCTGACTTCAGCTGAGAAAACCAGGTCACTTATGTAAACTGTAATAGATTCTCTCATTCTTAGAGCCTTTAGATGGATATGATCTTCCAGTAATGGGAGTGGTCAAGAGGGGGCATAGAGGAGTCCCATGAAGTCATTGTTACTGTTGGGAAAAAAAAGACAGAATGCTCGTCTGAGGAATGGCTAGCTGGCTCGAATTCCTTAGTGAGGCCAAGTGAGTTCAGTCAGTGCCAGTAATAATCCGCTCATTGCCAACACTCTACATAAGCAGTCAGAACTTCAGACTAACCTTTATGCAGTCACGGACCTCCATAAAACACACACAGAGATGCACACACACACACACTTTCTCTGAATGCCAGGAGCAATCTGCTTATCCTGATCTTCTCCTGGAATGCGGAATATTTATATGAAGTGTTGAGAGATTTTTGGCCCTACACAGAAGATATTCTGAAGTGAGAGCAGAAAACTGCCACAAATTAAACAGGATTTGAGCATAAATACATTGAAAGAGATGATAAACTTCCAATATTATTGTGCTACATGCTTCTCAGATCTACTGACTCTAATCTTATGCCAGGTCAAGTGATGATGAAAATCTCAACCCTCGTCATCTGCCAGCAGTCACATCAGTCCATCCCATACAACAAACAATAGTTAATGCTTTATAATACAGCCTGGTTTTAAAGTGCAACTCCCTGTAATGTACAGTCTAATTTCCCAAAGACTTTTAATGTAACTTCCATTAATGAATCAGTACATATTCCACTTCCACTGGTACTTAAATGTAGGTACAGCAGAAAAAAACAATGTGTCTTAATCACACTGTATACTCTGCAAGGCCTTAATTAAGATCTGTATATGATTTGGTGATGTACTGTATTTTTATTGTAACTACTGGGTTATTTCAGGTGACTATTGAGTTATTGTTAGAAATGCTAGTCTCATAGCTCCAGTTGTAAACTAAAGAAAGTCTTGGCTGTACAACCTCACTTTACACAGCAGGTCTTGGGAAACGTTGTAGAAAGGGAATAAAGTTATAGGATTGGCGCACCATTTTCACACTTACCTCAGATGTCTTCAAACAGCCAAGACATTTTAGTCAAAATTTTGCTTGTTAGAACTGGAGCTGCAAGACTAATATTGTTAACAAACAATAGAACATAGTCACCTAAAATTAGACAGCTGTCTCTGTAAAAATACAGCAACATAACTTAAATCACATCCAGATTTTGGTTTCACAAATGTCAGATATTTAGGACATAATATTGTTAGCTACTGCTGAACCTATGTTTAAGTATAATTTTATATGTACTGATTCATAAGTAAGATCTGGGAAATAACACTATGAAATTACAAGAAGTTACACTCAAAAACTGGACTCTGTTGTAAAGTGTTACCAAAGAATGTACTGAAAATACATAACATTTCCAGAGGCCCTGAAGTGAATTTAGTTACTCTAAGTTGTACCCATCACTGACAAAGGCAATCAATTACACACAGCATGTATAATCTCCATAGAAAAGCATCAACCAACAGCTGCATATGAGGCTAAGATCAGTATGAGACTATTACTGCTGCTAAGAGGGAGATACCTTAAAGATATTTTGATAAGTATACTGGTGTACACTACACAGGTGTACTGTCAGCATTGATGACATATAATAATGTTTTTCCATTCTAAAACCCAAATATGCAATTCACCAACACAGTATTAATGTCATTAATACTCAATTAATACTCAAAAAAACATTGATTATCTAAAAATGGTACATAGACAGAGAGCATTTGATTCTCATAAATGACATATTGGATGCAGCAGAAAAATGCATTCACGCAGACCTGAGCTACATTGAAAAGTGCCAAATAGTTTTGGCTGAATGACTGGGTCAGAGTATCTCTGAAGTGGAAAGATGTCTAGAATGTAGGTCAGTACCTTCAGACATTGGCCTCCAAACTCCCCACATATCAGTGAGTTTGAACATTTGTGGGATGTTTTTGGAACAGCAAGTCTAATCTATGGTAGCTCCAACTCACAACTTACAAGACTTAAATTACCTGCTACTAATATCTTGGTGCCAGGTGCTACAGAGCAATTTAAGAGGTCTTGTAGAGTCGATGCTCTAGTGGCTCAGACTTGTGTTGGTGGAGTGCAGAGCGCGCTGACTGCATATTAGCAACAGTCTAGAAACCACATCGCGAACAGCTAGCAACCACTTACCAAAAGCCTAGCAACCAGCTGGCAACCACTCAACAACAGCCTATCAACTTTCTGGCCACTACCTGGCAACCACATTTCAACAGCCTAGCAACCATTTGGTAACCACTCAGGAACAACCTACCAACCAGCTGGCAACAACTTAGGAACATCACAACAGCTTCGCAACCACTAAGCAACAGCCTACCAACCATCTATCAACCACTTAGCAACAGCCTAGCAACCAGCTGGCAACCACTCAACAATAGCCTAGGTACCTGCTAGCAACCAACTAGCAACCACTTAACCACAACCTAGCAACCACTCAGCAACAGCCTAGCAACCATCTAGTAACCACTTAGCAACAACCTAGCAAACATTTAGAAACCACTTAGCAAACAGCCTAGCAACCATCTAGCAACCACTTAGCAACAGCCTAGCAACCAGCTGGCAACCACTCAACAACAGCCTAGCAACCTGCTAGCAACCCCTTAGTACCAGCCTAGCAACCAGCCAGCAACCATTTACCAATAGCCTAGCAATCACTTGTAGCTATATTACCAAGTTGGTTTGTTGTGACTGATTGGCACATGTGTGACTGATGACATTGTAACATTACAAAGGAATTCCATATCATGTGTTTGATAAGGAGTATATTTTATAAACAATAACCTCCTGTCACATGAACTTAAAAGATTCATAACAGGTTACTGTGTACTTGTGCAATTTGTGTGCAGTCTGTTTGTGTGCTGAAACATTTACTAGACCAGATCAATATGTCTGCAACAGGGTTTTGCAAACAATGCTGGTCCCCCAGTGCCAGTGAACAGTGAGAACAAAGCCAATCCATCTTGCCGTGTATGTGTGTGTGTGTGTGTGTGTGTGTGTGTGTGTGTGTGTGTGTGTGTGTGTGTGTGTTGGGCTGGTGAACAAGAGAAAATGGCACTGTCTCTTCCCCAAAAACAAGTGGGCAGATTGTGCAAATATGATGTTGGCTCAGAAGGGAAAATATTCTCCTCACTTGAAATGTTTTCTGTCCAGGGCTCTAACTGGGAGTGCAGCCAAGCTGCACAATTAGGCCAAGAAGTTCCTCCACATCTGGTGGGCTTAGAGCCAGCCGACAAAGACCCCTACTCCATGGCCCCTGACTTCATCTGGGTCCCGCTTTCCTCGGGGAGCCCAGAGTTTCTCCTAGAGTGAAGGTCTCTTAGCGGTAACAGCAGAGTCTGAAGCCAAGTGTGAAAAAGCCTACTGCTTCCAGAGCAGCCCAAGTAGCCTGTACAGAATCCACAGCTGAACAAAAGTGGGGCAGTAGAACACAAATGAAAAGTCAGTATTTTCATTTTTTTAAAGCAGTTACACATCTTTATATTGTGATTTATGATTCACTTAAAAATCCTATTTACAGGGCCCGGAGTGGCTCAGCAAGCTAAGACACTGACACTATGACCAGAGGATCGCGAGTTTATGCTGTTTGCCATCAACATCTTGGGCCTAAGAGAGAAAAATTTGGCAGTGGCAAAAATCTGGCAAAAAATTGCCAATGGCAAAAAAATGGCATTGGCAAAAATCTATCTGGGTGGGTAGATGGCGCTCTCTCTCCCTATCACTCTCACATTGCAATGTCTGCTGGCTCAGGTGTCTACTGATTGGTTCATTCGGAGCTGGGAATCCTCCACTTTCCTCTGAGTGTGCTGACTCCCCAATGGCGTTGTATCAGCTGTAGTTCAAAAAGAGGGAGTGGCCGCATCACACGCATTGGAGGAGGTGTGTGCTTGTTTTCACCCTCTTAGAGACAAGGACATTACAAGTGATAAGGAGAGTCAATGACTGGGTAGGTTGATTGGCTACCAAACACATTGATGAAAACATCTGGTAAAAATGTATATATAAAAAGAAAAACAACAGGCTAGTTAGGTGACTGCTTTGGCAACATTAGAATTGCAGCTCCAATTTTAAAGAAAAGAAGCATAATTTCAACTCCAGGTATGTTTTTGATGATCAACTTTGAAAGTAAAAAATATAGTAAATATGGTTTCTGGGTGAACCTTTGAAAATGAGTCTTGCAGTTCATGTTAAAAAAATGCATTTTGGCTAAACATTGTTCAAACTTTACTGAACGTCCTTCTCTATGCTTGCCATTTAGCAGAAAGTAGAGGATCTATATAATGTATTTTATACTTGTTCACACAAGCTCCTACTAAAAGAACTACTCTAACGAGTTTGTTTGACCTATGACCTCACTAATAATGAGCCATACTTGATACATGCTTAGACTGTCTGTCATTTGAGATAAGATTAACAGAAACAGATGTTTCAGCTCTGACCCTTGTAATGACCCAGCTAGACTGCTGAAAAACACTCTATGCAGAGTGCAAGCATGTAGCCTAAAGAAAGCCCTCATTTGAATAATAGAATATTCCATTCATTAATCCATTTATTCCATTATGAATATCAATAGAATTTCAGACAATTGGTTTTTAATCTAATGAGTCCCATTAATATCTTCTTAGCTTAGCTGAGCTTCCAAGCGTCCACCCTTCCTTTCTTCTCACAGCTAGAAGCTGCTCCATTATCTCCTAATTATCTCACACAGAAGGAAATGCCACGGCTTTGCTTTTCACAAGAAAATAATTTAACAGCTATTGGGCAGTTAGTACTTCCATGTGTATAATAAATATGGACTTTATTCAGATGGTAATCTTTTACTCAGTGTATATGTGCTAGGAAGAGGACATACTCTGACATTAAATTAATGTTTTTGTTTATAACGTTATTATGTCATATGGGTTTGAGAAAGGCGCTATATAAGTGTAACGTCATGTAGGTGACTGTAATGATTTGCAGTTACACATAAAGCATTAGTATTTAATTTTTGACCAAAAACAGAAAAGAAGAAGCTTCATTTCCAACACTTAAAGATGCTGGATTATTAAAAAGTTCCACTGCAGTTAAGCTCTACTTTTGTAATTCTATTGAATCTGGTTTTTGAATGAATTAACTTACACTTAAGTGGTTATTTAAAAATACTATAATGGATAGCAAAAATCAATATTCTCCAAAATGATAACTTTACAGGAGAAGGAAAAAAATTTTTTAATGGAAGTGAATGGAACCGGATGTTTTAAGCCATTTTGGGCCATTTCTTTTGGTCCAGTTATCATTAAATGTATACACAATGTAAAGAACAACAGGTATTTTCAAATTATGTCAGACACTGAAAAATATTGGTTTTGCAAATAAACACTATACTGAGTGAAGAACTGGGTACTCTACCAACATCTGACATCAATGCAAAGACAATGCAAGCAAACTCAACTGTTGTGTAGAGTGACCAGAGAAAGGTGTTACTTTCTGGGGCCCTCTAGTGGCTAATGGTAATAAATGCAACAAACTGAAGGGAAATGAGTATTCATAGGAATTTGTGCTCAGTATTTAAGTCTTCTGTGGTTGAAGGATTTGGTAGGACAGTGTTGTAAGCCATCATGGGTAATCTGAATTTCATAGCCTAGCATAGGACAATTAGTTCATAAACAACCTCAGTAAGCACTGTTAATCATTAGAATATGAGATAATAGTCTATAAACAATGTCAATAAACACTATTAATGACTAGAATAAGACATAATAGTCCATAAACAACCTCAGTTAGAACTACTGATCACTATAATATGAGATATTAGTCTATAAACAATGTCAATAAACAATAATCACTAGAATAAGAGATGTTTTGACTACTAGAACATGTCTTTGCAAAAGGTTCTTATTCTTCATTAGTGAATGTTAATGCTAGCTCAAAGCACATTTTCACCTACATCCCAGGACGCTTTATGTGTAACATGTTCTAGACTTCTGGCTGAGAGTAAACAGCTGTACTAAAGACTGTAAACACAGTGTCAACTTGTGGGAGACATCATAACTGAGCTGAAAAGCAGCGACACTCTCCTACTTCACCCTCCTACCACAAAAAATTCAGTATCTGGAGCAGCAACATTTGTGGATTTTATCATACATAAACAAATAGTCAA
>BRDA01013158.1:16444-27940 GCA_036984385.1 Crenuchus spilurus | reverse complement strand
TTCCTTGCCATGCATGACTTTAAACCATGACGTCTTAGTGTATTAGCCACAGTAACCTTGGAAACAGTGGTGCCAGCTCTTTTCAGGTCATTGACTAACTCCTACCATGTAGTTCTGGGCTGATTCCTCACCTTTCTTAGGATCATTGATGCACCACGAAGTGAAATCTTGCACGGAGCCCCAGTCAGAGGGAGATTGACAGTCATGTTTAGCTTCTTCCATTTCTAATAATTGCTCCAACAGTTGATCTTTTTTCACCAAGCTGCTTGGCAATTGCCCCGTAGCCCTTTTCAGCCCTGAGAAGGTTAACAATCTTGTCTCTGGTGTCTTTGGACAGCTCTTTGGTCTTAGCCATGTTAGTAGTTGGAGTCTTACTGATTGTGTGAGGTGGGCAGGTGTCTTTATGCAGCTATTGACCTCAAACAGGTGCTTCTAATTTAGAATAAGTGGAGTCGAGGTGGACTTTTTAGAGGCGGACTAACAGGTCTTTGAGGGCCAGAATGTTTGCTGATTGGCAGGTGTTCAAATACTTAATTGCAGCAGTAACACACAAATAAATTATTTAAAAAATCATATATTGTGATTTCTGGATTGTTTCTTTTAGATTATGTCTCTCACAGTGGACATGCACCTAAGATGAACATTTCAGACCCCTCCATGATTTCTAAGTGGGAGAATACTTATTTTCCTCACTATATAATAGAACATAAAACACATATCAGATCAGACGTTTGACCATTTCATGAAAAATATGAACTGATTTAGAACTTTATGGAAGCAACATCTCAAAAAAAGTTGGCACAGGGTCATGTGTGCCAGTGTGTAGCATCTCCTCCTCTTTCAAACTCAGTATGTAAACATGTGAGCAGTGAGGAGAGCAGCTGCTGGAGTTCTGGGAGAGTCTTGTCTGATGGAGCTGCTCCACAGTTCTGAGTCTTTACTGGATGTTTCAGGTCCTCATGCAGTGAATGTGTTCTGGACAGCAGGCCGGTCATAGGCATTAATGCATCCTCAGAGATGCGGACTTTGGAACTGTCCAGTGATAAGCTGGACGGTTCCTCTCCTTTCACGTTTGCAGGATACCATGTCCATTCAAATTTGGATTAATCTGACCACAGATCAGCTTTTATTTTGTCTCAGTCTATATGAAATTAGCTTTGGCTCACAGAAGACAGCTCAGCTACTTTTCTAAATCATGTTGACATTTGGCGTTTTCTTTACTTGATACAACTTTAACTTGCATTTGTGAACTGCACAGTAAACTGTGTGCACAGACAGTGATCTCTGAAAGTGTTCCTGAGCCCATGCAGTGATTTCCAGTAAAGAATCATGCCTGGATTTAATGCCCAAAATGGCAGGTGTTCAAATACTTAATTGCAGCAGTAACACACAAATAAATTATTTTAAAAATCATATATTGTGATTTCTGGATTGTTTCTTTTAGATTATGTCTCTCACAGTGGACATGCACCTAAGATGAACATTTCAGACCCCTCCATGATTTCTAAGTGGGAGAATACTTATTTTCCTCACTATATAATAGAACATAAAACACATATCAGATCAGACGTTTGACCATTTCATGAAAAATATGAACTGATTTAGAACTTTATGGTTTAGTCGTTATTCGTTTAGTTACAATTTTCAGATGCAGTTTTTCACAAACTGGTGAACCCAATCCCATCTTCGTTTCAGAGAGACTCTGCCTCTTTAAAATGCTTTTTAATACCCCAAATCATTTTTTTAATAACGTCATGTGGCTTAGTTCCAAATAGCTCTTCCAGCAGTTTATTTTTATTCACACCACTTGTTTCGCAGCCCTTTGAGATGTGTTGCTACCATCTACTTCTAAATTAGCTTTCATTAAATGGTAAAAGGCTTCACTTTCAACATCTGATGTTTTCTTTTGTCTGAGATTTGCACATCATTACATTCTGTTTTTATTTACACATTTCCATTTTTTACCAACTTTACTGGAATTGGTGTTTTATTAGAAACAAAATTATTACAACCCATGTGTGTGTGTGTGTGTGTGTGTATATATATATATATATGTGTATACATATACACACACACACACACACACATATATACACACACACACATACACATACACACACACACACACACACACATACACACACACACACATATATATATATATATATATATACACACATATATATATATATATATATATACACACATATATACATACATACATATACATACATACACACATATACATACGCACATATACATACATACACTTACCTTAGAGTGTGTAGGAATATCAAAGTTAATAACACAGTCCACATGAGGAATGTCGAGACCTCGAGATGCAACATCAGTAGCCAGCAGCACAGAGCGGGACTTTGACTTAAACTTATTCAGAGCTCCTAGACGCTTATTCTACACACACACACAAAATCCTGTATTACTGAGGTGTGCTGATGTAGGGTTAGGGTTATCTTACCCTGTGTTACTGATATACGTTAGTCATTTTTATGGCAGCAGTGTTGGGGTTAGTGTTGTTTTATGTCATTTATTTACATGCTTGTTTGTGTTTATTTCCGTGGTGTTTGTCATTTGTATGTTTTTTTTTTGTTTGTTTTTTTGTGTTGTTACCTGGCTCATCTGACCATGTAGTGGGATAGCGGTAATGCCCAGGTTTCGCAGTAACAGTGCCACCCGCTGGGCATTATTGCATGTACTACAAAAAATCATGAAGGAGTTCCCAGCCAACTCATTCAGGATGGACACAAGATAACAATCCTGAGAAAGTGACAGAGGGAAATAGACAAAGATATACACAGAAAGTGTGATACAGAGACAGAAAGAGTGAGTGGGATACACAGAAAGAGAAAGAAGGATACAAAAGAGAGAGCGTGAGAGAGTATTTTGGTGTAGTGATGCAGAATGTATTGCTGTACTTTATGAAACTGTGTGCTCTGATTACAGTGAAGTATAAAAACCTTATATTTTGCTGGGATGAAGATGTAGTATTGCTGTAGTTTTTCCACTGTGGCATATTTAGTTGAAACAGCACATTTCACCGGATCTTTTAAAGCTGCTCTCTGCAACTTTTGAACCTACACACACACACACACAAAAAAAAACATTTACAAAAAATAAACTGCAGTAAAAAACTGTGTTTCTTTGGGAAGACTGTCACCTTTTTAGTCATTGTGGCAGAAAAGAGGAATGTGTGTCTGTCTCTGGGAATAACCTTCAAAATCTTATCCACCTGTGAGAGACGGAGAGGAACAGAGGTGATTTTAAAATGTTTACATGGACATCATTTGAAATGAAACAAACTAAGAGTGAAATGACAGGGTTACTGTACTGGACTATTTATAAACCAGACCTCAAAGAGTAGAGCACTTCTCCTCAGTTCTGGATGATTTAATGATTTTACCTCAGACTCAAAATCCATATTGAGGATTCTGTCAGCTTCATCCATCACCAAGAACTTCAGCGCTCGCAGGTTAAATCCTTTTGTGTTCTCCAGATGATCTATCAACCTGCCAGGTGTCGCTGAGCAAGACACAAACAAAACTCTGCTTTTTAAAGAGAAGCACTTCCTGCTTTGATTTGGTAACAGTTGATGTTTGCAATTCATGCATATAAAGCTTTTTGTAACTGAAAAGTGTTTTTGTTCAAATAAACAATGCATTACTTTCAATTACTTGGTTGCTACAGGGTTGGCACTGGCTCATGAAACCTGTTAGCCATTGTGGCTAAGGGGCTTAAAACTTTCTTAGCCACATAAGTATTTGACTAGCCACAGATTTAACAGCAGCCACAGTAGCCATGCTTTAGCCACAGTTAGCCAATTTTAGCCACAGGCACTTACATGTACATCATATCAGAAATGCATTGGTGTAATGGAATTCTGATCATATTTACAGATATTTATAGATATTTACTCTCTGTAGGGCAAATAAGAGTGATAAAAATGGAAAATATAGAGCAACAATTGAATTCTAAATAAAAAATTTCCAATGTGTACAGCTCCTTGTCGACTTGTTTATTTATTCCAGAGTCTCTCACAAGCCTGGGAATAACTGTGTATGACTATGGTGACTCTGACCATGTTTACTTACATTCGTTTTGTTGAGTGCAAACCATGTTGGGTTATAATATCATTAGTACTGTCATCTCATCAAAATTGACAAAAAAATCCAGCTTAAGACAAACGGCAAATAAAAGTTATAACACTAACCTGTGGTTTTTTTATATCATCCTTTTTTGGGATGACTGATGATTTACCCCTTGTAAACGTGTTCTTTTTGCCTTCTTTTTCACATACTTTAAAGTAGAATTTGTTGTCATCATGCCGTAACCACGGGTAGGTGTCGAAATATTCCGCTTTGATCGCCCGATTGTTGTTCCTGTCGTATTTTAATGGGACAGAAACAACAACCGGCTTCTTTGCTGGTGGTGCGAAACTTAAGTGTTGCCTGCCGTTTTGCCGGTTTAGCACTAGGTGTGCTAGGTCCAGCAGGAACAAACACAACATCGTCATCGGCCCCATCCGCCATTTTGTCGCCATGAAATACTATCAATGAACGCACAGAATTATGGGATACTATCATTTTCTTCGCGCAAAACTTCTCAACCAATCAGCACTTAGAGACCCACCTATCTCAATTATTTCATGGTTATTATTTCAAGATGGCGGACAGCTCGCGGAGTATTGCCAGATTTTGTGATTTTCATGGCGATTTGAATTCGCCATGCTTTACAAAATTGCTTTTAGCCAGCGTGGCGTACTGATGACATGTTTTCCTCGTCACACGCTGTCTGAGTTTGCCATTGGTGACGTGGCAAGCGGCCAGCGTGAACCCTGAAAGAGTGTGTGGGGTGGCATTTTGGGAAAATAAATAAAACATGAAGCTTCACTACATTTGATTGTGTAGATTTGTCAAGATTCTGAAAAACGTAACTTTGTTCAAACGCTGTTATTACTGTTTCTGTAAAATATCACAATCACTCAACACCACATACGCAAACCATGAACAATGGACATCGACATCATCTATCAGCTCAAACCTACTCCCTCTCTCTCTCTCTCTCTCTCTCTCTCACACACACACACACACACTTACCAATCACAACGTGGGGCTTCTTTGCTAATACGAGTGACTGTGACATCATATCAATCCCACCTACAATCACAGCTGTAACACACACACACACACACTTTAACAGAACTATACAGAAGTTTTAAAGAAACAGCACATCCAGGAATCTAATTTAAAACAACTTTAACACTAGAATTCAAATCACTTAAAAATACCTAGTCCCTTTATTAAAACTGCATCACCAAAACTTCTCATTCCACCCAAACCTCACCAACAACTTTAAAATACACTGAAACACAGTAAATATTCTATAATAATAATAATAATAATAATAATAATAATAATAATAATAATAATAATAAAACTTAGGACAACTAGAGCAAGAAAGTGAGAGAGACAGAAACAGACACAGAGTGAAAGTGAATGAGTGAAGAGAGTACCTGTTTTGACTCCAATACTGGAACCCAAAGCCTCAAACTGTTCTCCTATCTGAAACGCAAGTTCTCGTGTGGGTGTCAGGACAAGAGTGTGCAGACGCTGTGGGTGAGAGAGCAGAGACTGCAGCACAGGTAATGCAAATGCACCTGTCTTACCTGAACCTGTCTCAGCCAATCCAATCACATCACGACCTGTAGAGAGACAGAGAAAGACAGAGAGATTGAGTGAAAAAGAGAGAGATTAATTAGAAAAGAATTTGGCAATTCCATTATTAATATAAAACCACTTCAGTTTGATATTTAACTGAACTAAAGACAGAGCAGCTGTAATTTATCTATTTGTCCAACAGGGGACACTGATGAGCAGATTTTTACTATTGTTACCTTCGAGAGCTACTGGAATGGCTTCAGTCTGAATTTTAGTTGGCATTTTCCATCCAAGCTGTTCACACGCCTCACACAGCACCTCTGTAACCCCCTATGACACACACACACACACACACATTACAGTAATGCCTTACCGGAAAAATACACACACACATATTACAATAAGGCCTTACATGATAAACACACGAGACAGAACATCGGCAGAGCTGAAAGTTGCAGTCAAATTAACTTAAATGACGCTATAATAAACTGCTGCTCAGACAAAAAGTAAATACTCAGTAAAACAAAAACATGAAATTATAAACAACCCCTAAAATACACAAACAGTCGTAATTATCAGCCAAACTTAAACATTACTAGTTTAAAACGTTCACAGCTAAACTCAGAAACATAAAGATATCTCTGAATAAAGTTATAGCTGATATAAACAGAAGACTAAAAAAGAGGATTAGTGTTAGGGTTAGTTTTCTCTTTATTTTGAATCTCAGATTAAAGGTTTTACCAGATCTCTGAAACACTTCGTTTGCTCTCCTGTTTCCTCTTCATCGCTCTTTCCTGGTTCTTCTAAATTCTGAGATTTGTCTGGTTCCTCTAAATTCCCAGGGTTCTTTGATTTTTCAGGTTTTTCTTCGTTTTTAGTCTTTATTTCTACCTCGTTTTGCTCCTCCGCCATCTTTCCTACACCATGCTTTCCGCAGGACCGGAAATCTGCCGCCGCAATACCTGTTGGGAAATGTAGTTTCAATCTGTCACTCATACACTTCCGATTAATAATAATAATAATATAATATCTTTAGTGGTGTCATTTTACTGAATATATTTTTATGGTTTGAGGAATGTTAAATCTTTAATTAAAGCAGTTTATGAAAAAACATCCAAAAAAAGACATTGTATTAATTATAAGAAAAACAATGCGCTGTGCCTTCTGTCTCGGCTCTCTTCCAGCTCCCTCGTAAACAAAGACTCCGAGATACTTAAACTCTGCCACTTGAGGCAAGGACATCCTCCCAACCTGGAGAGAACACTTCACCTTTTCCCTGCTGAGCATCATGGTCTCAGGTTTGGAGGTACTGATTTTCATCCCAGCCACTTCGCACTCTGCTGCAAACTGGTCCAGTAAGATCTGGAGGTCTTGATTTGATGAAGCCAGCAGGACCACGTCATCATGTTTAAACTCCCTTCATCAAAATTATTCCAAGACAGAGAATGTCCTCAGATAAACACAGATAAAAACAAAACAATCTGTGGCAAGATGCTGTGAAATGAACCCAGGAAAACTTTTTCTCATGTAGCCCCAACGATAAAAAAAAGGTACAAACTGCTTAAATGACGCATTTTCACATTTTATGGAAAATGGTCTATTACTTCTACCGGGCAGCCGTGGCCTTGTGGTTAAGGATCTGGTCTGGTGATCACGGTCACCGGTTTGATCCCCAGGCAGGTCACGACTGAAGTGCCCCAATTGTAAGTCGCTTTGGATAAAAGCCTCTGTTAAATGCCTCAAATGGAAATGGAAATACTTAAGAAAAAGCTGATTTCAAGATCTGTGACATGATTTTTCAGGGCTGTGAATCTGGTAGGACCCTAACCCATAATGTTCTGAATCATATATATGTATATGTACACACACACACACACACACACACACACATTCGTGTCACAACACTTACTGTATTAAACTACATTTCTGCATTTTCCTCCAAAAATAAAAACTCAAGAGCCACGAGCAGAGAGCCAGGAGAGCTTTATTCAGACAAGAAGAGGTTTAACACATCATTCCTCTACTTATACAAAAAACATCAAAACACTGTAGCACTGAATGCTAACACAGAAATGAATTTAAACCTTTATTACAAAAACTCCAAACTGAACATCTAACTCAGGTGTGTCTAACGTTACCCACAAAGGTCTGACGTGGCTGCAGGTTTTCAGCCCAAAAAGCCCCATCTCAGCTGGTTCTACTTCGTGTGTCTCAGTCTCAGAAGGAAAAGCTGCAGCCATGCTGACCCTTGAAACATCTTTTATCATTTTTCTCTTCTCACAGTAGTCCCTCCATCTCCCTCATAAACGCCTCGTAAACCTGGTCCTTCGTCTTCATGCTGGGAGGGGCGGAGCTTACTCCAGGAGGAGCAGGGTTTGAGGAGGCGGGATTTTTCAGCACCTGCCCTGCCCTCTCCTCTTCCCTCCTGCCTCCTCTGTCAACTGCAGCTCCCTGCGGGCCAGACCGGTCTCTACGGACCCTCAGAGCCGTGGGGACAAACCGGGTCACTTCTGCCTTCGGAGCTATGATCTGTGGCTTCGCCGAAATTGTGGCAGCAGCTGACTGACTAGCTGCAGAGTGGGCGGGGACACTAGTGATGCTGGCCCGTTTCTCAATGGTGTGAGCATGGCCTGTGGAGTTCGGGAGAGTCGGGGTGGTGCCCGGAGGGGGCGGGACCTGCAGTGTGGAGGGACGGATAGAAAGAGAGAGTGATGGGGGAGGCAGGATAGAGGAGGCAGTCTGGGGGGCCTCAGTGGATGAGGTAGAGGAGGGAGGCGGTTTCTGGCGGGGAACAATATTCGGGGGGGCACTGAGCACACTGGGATTGAGCGGGGGTGGGAACAGAGAGAGGGGAGGAGCCATACGAGGGGGAACTGAACGAGGAGGAGGAGGAGGGAGACCTGCAGAGGGAAGAATCAGATACTGTTACCATACCAACCACAGAACTACTGTGATAATCTCAACTGTACGACTCATCACACACTGACAACTGTAAATACTATACCAGGTGGTGCAGGAGGGGGAAGTCTGGGTGGAGGTCCTCTTGGGGGGGGTCCTGGAGGCATGCCAGGTGGAGGGCCAGGAGGTGGACCTGGGGGCCGGCCAGGTGGGGGACCAGGAGGCAACATTCGGGGCATCGGCCCTCTCAGAGCTCCTGGAATACCAGGGGGCCTCAAGAATGGAGGAGCACCTGAAACACGCACAAAAACAAACAATAACACACAAAAGACATGCATTTCCCTAGAAAACCATAGGTGTCAGACTCTGGCCTACGGGCCATATTTGGCCCACAGTGTAATTAAATTTGGCCTGCGAGACAATACCAAATGACTACTAGAGCTGGCCTGCCAGTACTATACAACGTATGTATCGCTAATACTACTGCTGTGGTCTGGGGCATACACCGTGCAAGCAGAGTACATTACAACACAATAACTACAAATCCCAGAATGCCCTGCTGGTGTTTGGGCACGTCAATTAGGACAGGATCCATAAACACCCTCTCCTCTGTTGACGGTAGTCACAGCGACCTCATGCACCATGCTAGCTCTCCCAAAAATGGTGAAAAGAAAGTCAGAAAACAGGAGTTCTGTGAACAGGTGGGAGCAGAATATCTGTTTACATGTAAACACAGACCTGTTTGTCTTGTATGTGGAGCCAACGTGGCTACAACCAATTAGTACATTAAACAAAACACTGTGACAAGTACAGGGACCAGAACAAATCACAAAGCGAGGCTGCTGTAAAGGCTAGTTTATCTGTGCCATTGATGTTTTTATTTGAAATGTGTGCACTAAGTTATATATTCTATAGTATTGAGCTTCCATATTCAGTGTTTAAGCAAAACTGGTTTGAGTTCATATTAAAAGGTTCATTGTTAAATCTGGAGGAAGAAGTTTTTTCAATAAATATCAATGTTGGCCTGCAATGTGGATTTGAGTTTGACACCCCTGCCTTAAACACTCTGGTGGTGTTAAGAACACTTGTTCTGATCTGGACTGAATATCAGGTTCAGGATTCTCACAAACGGCTTTAATTTGAGCTTTAACTTCACATGAGTGCAACAGCGCCTCCTATTTTCAGCTCTGCTCGCTTGATTTGAATACATGGAGACCGGTCGAGCACCAGGACCCAGCGGGATTCCAAGCCGCTCAATCGGAAAATCCTGTTTCACTTTAGAACGCCCACCAGCATACATTGTACACATAAACTGTCAGTATATTTATAAATAAGTGTCTTGTATTTTTATTTTAGGTAGATCATTTTGACTTAGTCATTAGATAAGTAGCTCGCAGGCTGAAAAAGTGTGTGCAGCCCTGCTTTACACTCACCAGGCGGCGGTCCAGGAGGGGGTCCAGAGGGGGGTCCTGGAGGCCTCAGTGGAGGAGCAGGAGGCGGTCCTAATGAGAGAGAACCTGTGATTGGTGGAGCTTGCATGTGGGGTGGTGGTTGCTGTGCTGTGATTGGTGCAGATGGTGGAAGCGGTTTGGGGAGAGCGTGTGAGGACTGAGACTCTCCAGGCGGGCCGCCTTCATCGTCGTCCGACTGCTCACTGTCTGTATACTCTTCCTCCTCTTCCTCCTCCTCTTCTTCTGGAACAGACTGCCCTGTGCGCAAACATTTATGAGATGTGACATATCTGATGTCATGTATTTGATAAATATTTATTGATCTGATGTATTACTGTAGCACTCCAGACGATCAGTTTATTACTTTTACAGAATTGTAACCATCAGCAAAAGTGATTTTTCTGTTCATTCAGGTGTGTTATGTCTCAATTTCTATATCTTGTAAATGTTTATCAGCATCTGTCTCTGTGCATGAAATCTGATATTTTTAAATGTTCTCCACGCTGCAGGTACCAAATCAGGTCTTCTCTCATTTTTGTTCTAGATGCAGAAACGAAACTTTAATCTTACATTTTTCATTTTAGCCTCAGACGAGTCATAACCAGACTGATACAGAGCTCTGTTCACAGGTTAACTTACACTCACTGTGTGTGTGTGTGTGTACCTGCCATACGCAGCATCATGGCCTGTACAGGCGTGATGGCCTTTGTCTTCTTAACAACTCTCTTCTTCCTCCTTTTTACAGGTTGGGGTACATCAGCAAAACGTACAGTCCGGCCTAATAAAAACAAAAATAAGAGTAAAAAAAAAGGGAGCAGATAAAACAGTAAAGATCAGATTTCATTAAAAGTGAAAAACACTAACAGTACACAAAGATCAGAAGAACACACACTGAACATCAGTAGACCATTACCAACCAGTACAGAGGAGCACAGATCAGTACAGACCAGTACAAAGCAGTGCAGGCCAGTAAAGATCATTACAGAGCAGTACAGTCCAGTACAGATGAGTACCGTTAGACCAGTAGAAAGCAGCACAGATCAGTATAGGAAAGCGGTTTCCTTACCCCTCTCTCGCTCATCCTCTCTCTCCTCATGTCGTTCTCCAGTCGTTCTTCGGTCGTCCCTCTCTCCTTCACTGTCAAAGTCACTCTCTTCTTCTCCATCATCTGATCCGCTGTCGGTCTCTCTCTCCCCTGTCTCCATCAGCTCAGATTCAGCCTCTGCTTCTGCACACACACACACACACTGATCAGCCACCACATTACACACACACTGATCAGCCACCACATTACACACACACTGATCAGCCACCACATTACACACACACTGATCAGCCACCACATTATACACACACTGATCAGCCACCACATTATATACACACACACACACACACACACTGATCAGCCACAACATTACACCTCTCTGTCTAATACTGTCAGTCTTGCTCAGTTCTGACCTGTTAAGACCTCTGAA
>BRDA01013158.1:0-13698 GCA_036984385.1 Crenuchus spilurus | reverse complement strand
ACATTTCCACACACCAGTAACCGACAAAACCTCTTATAAACAACTTCTTTACACAAATTAGCACGTCAATCACATTAAACAAACAAGGACGTCTTGATTCTGTATTTTCCTGTTTACGGTTACTACAAAAGAAATGAAGTTAGATTTGAAATAATTTAATGGTCAAAATAAAAATCAAGATGATTACTGTTATTTACCCAAAGGCTGAGCTTTTCTTCAGAATAGATGGTGGCTGGGATCCAGGCAGTGGGATGTCCTGAATTAAAACGCTGGATGGAGCATGAGGCATGTCCGGCAGTGGGATACTGTCCACTTCGACAGACTCAGCATTCTGCAGGAACAAACAAATTACACTAACTGCACGATTAAACACATTTCTTCAACAAATATTCTCCAAAACAGCCAATGACCACACACCTTTACAGAGTCAAAGTACAGAGAGAGTTGCCCACGTTTGGTTTCGTAGTCCTGCTCCAGTTTGCGTAGTTCTTTATAAGTGTCAGGATTTTCTCGCTCATAAAGACGAACGATCCGCTCAAACGTCTCTCGCAGTTTCTTCCTCTTATCTCTGAGAACTTTATCATTCAGTAAAGGCTGCTGAACCGGATTAAACTCTGAAAAACAGAAAAACAAAAACGCCCACACTGAAAGCCTGGCCTCGTCAAAGCATCGCAGCTCTGGTCTGATCGGCTCAGTCCTGTCTTGATGTGAGGTTGGAAAATAATGACTGGCTGCTGCACAGATCCACTAAAGCTCCTCTCAAAGCTCCTGAAGAGTCACTCAGTAATCTACTTGGTCTGGATGGAAGACCATCCACTCCATACTGTAGTTGAGAGAGCACCATAAAAACGAGAACAGATCCCATGAGAAAAACCAGATCCTGCAGGATTATTAAAGTGGTGGAGCTACAGATTTATGTCATTACTTACTATCTGATCTGTGACAAACTAACCCAGCACAGGTCAGGCTTTACCAACAGCATTCACGTCAACTGAACAAGGGAGTCTGATAGTGTAGTACCATCACTGACCATGTGTCCAACAACCTAAAGTACAGCCTAATTTAAGAGGGAAAGAGAGAGAGAGTCATTACCCATTTCATCCAGTTTTTCCATGTCTCTGATGATCTGCCTGGGATCTTTCATCTTCAGCACCGCTGCTCTCACCATCATCCTCTGTTTCTTATTCTACACACACAATCCAGACTGTTATTCTATTACACAGCACATATAATCTGTATAATAAAGAACGGCATGTATAACATTATAGATATGATAAACTGTACAATTCATGTCATGCCACACGTTGTCATGCCTTGGTGATGGTAGACTGAACATATGAGTCGCATCTCTCTCCCTGCTTGTAGCAGGCTAACACCTGATAATCCAGTCCATGTCTTTATGTTATCCATGCAGGTTATTCTTGGTCTTCCATGTCTTCAGACTCCATCCACATAAAGCTCCATAAAACGTCTTTCAATCCTCTCATGTGCTGCCTCATCACATGACTGAAGTACCGTAACTTGTGAGATTTAACTGCATCAGTAACTCCTTTTCAGTTCTGGCATCACATAGACCTGCTCAGTGATCATCATCTTCATCCATGAGATCTTCAGCAACTTCCTGATGCACTTGTTCTCAAAATCCTAAATACGACTTTCTTCTGTGTCCAGGCTTCACATCCATATATAGCTACTTGCCAGAATAAGGCTTTCACTGTACAATTATGTGTATGAAATTTTTCATTTTATAATCATATGTTTTTACCTTCTTCAGTTCCCTCTTTCTGGCCTCTTTACCTGTACAGATAAACAGTGTCAACATTTAACAAAGTTACAGCTGTAAAAAAACTGCACACTCATTTACTTAATCACCATATCACCTGACACAGGACATACCTAACATACAAAACATCAGAAACCTAACACACCCGGAGTGTATAAACGTGTATATGTGTATATAAGAAAGTGTATGAGTGCTCGTGTGTGTATACAGGTGGATCTAAAAAAATGAATATCAACAATGCAGACATGCTGAAGGCCACCATCAAAGCAACCTGGGTTTCCATACCACCTCAACAGTGCCACAGGCTGATCACCTCCATGCCACGCTGCACTGATGCAATAATTAATGCAGAAGGAGCCCCGAGAAAGAACTGACTGCATATACTGTACATACTATTCAGTAGAACAACATTTATGTATTAAACATTACTTTGAACTGGTCTTATATAATATTCTAATGTTTTGAGATACTGACTTTTGGGTTTTCATTGGCTGTAGACCATAATCATCAACATTAAAATAAATAAACATTCTGTGTGTAATGTAATATAATATCAGTTTCACTTTCTGATGCTATTCTAATTTTTTGAGATGTACTTGTTAGTGTGTATGTGTGTGATTGAGACACATACGAGCCTGATCTGTGGGGTTCATAAATTTCCCACTTTTAGTGGAGGACGTGGATCTGCGACCCATATCTGCTCAGTAACCTGCAAAATAAAACAACAACAGCCTGAAAACATCTCACATCTACACAACACTGGACTCATATCGACAGAAAACACTAAAACACCAAAGTAATGAAAGAACAACAATAATAACAATATAACATTGTCTGAGTGTTGTAGTTAGCATTAGCACAGTTAGCTCAGTTATCTGCTCGGTTTAAACTCTCAGTTCGTAATAAAGCTGTTCATTCTGCTGTTAACTCTAATAAAAAACGTTTTAAATAAACACATTATCAGTCATAATATCAGTGATTATATCAGGAATAGAAGTGATATCAGTAATAATAAAGTTTACCGTCTCTGTTCGGTCAGTAAATGTGTCTCCTGATAAAGCACTTTCTCCAGCGGATCCGCAGGGTTTATTTTAATCTGACGTATTTAATCCGGCTTTGTCTTTAATTTGATTTCAGTTCATTTAAAATTAGCTTTATCATTAGCATTTATCAGTGCACTGTCTGAACCGCCATCTTTACCTCCGCCTTCTTCTTCTGCGTAGAAGAAAACAGCCTCATAGTCACAGCGTCCCCTACAGTCTTACAGCGTCCCCTACAGTCTTACAGCGTCCCCTACAGTCTTACAGCGTCCCCTACAGTCTTACAGCGCCCACTACAGCCTCAAAGTGCCAACTACAGCCTCTCAGCGCCCAGTACAGCCTTACAGCCATAGACATTAATACCTAGACGCGGCATTGAGCGCTGACTCATATGTCAACATCGCCGCCATATTGGAAGTGGCAAAGGCGACCAAAATAACATGAGAGAGATGCTGCACTCTGGTGCTGCATAGAGTTTTTCGAACCATTTTACAGTCAAAACGGGATCACATGGGATTACCTTTCACAAGTAAGACTGACTAATTGTTTTTGATCGTATTTGGCCATTCTAACATTTTAAAAACAAAATTATTTTTTTGTGCCTAAAAGTTTCCCAGTGTATATTAGTGCACATCTGAATGTGTGAATGAACGCACTAGCTTAAATAACTTTGTAGAAAGGCGATTTATGAAGTTCATTCCATTCACCTGTATTAGTTCACAGCGCAGCTTTGCCTCTTCCAATATGGCGGACACAGAGTAACGTTACATCAGCGGGCCAACCCAGTCAATGACGCATCTAGGTATTAATGTCTATGCTTACAGCGCCCACTAAAGCCTCACAGCGCCAACTACAGCCTCACAGCGCCCAGTACAGCCTTACAGCGCCCACTAAAGCCTCACAGTGCCAACTACAGCCTCACAGCACCCACTACAGCCTCACAGCGCCCACTAAAGCCTCACAACGCCCACTACAGCCTCACAGCGCCCACTACAGCCTTACAGCGCCCACTAAAGCCTCACAGCACCCACTACAGCCTCATAGCACCCACTACAGCCTCACAGCGCCCAGTACAGCCTTACAGCGCCCACTACAGCCCCACAGCGCCCACTACAGCCTCACAGCGCCCAGTACAGCTTCACAGCGCCCAGTACAGCCTTACAGCGCCCACTACAGCCTCACATCGCCCGCTAAAGCCTCACAGTGCCAACTACAGCCTCACAGCACCCACTACAGCCTCACAGCGCCCACTAAAGCCTCACAACGCCCACTACAGCCTCACAGCGCCCACTACAGCCTTACAGCGCCCACTAAAGCCTCACAGCACCCACTACAGCCTCATAGCACCCACTACAGCCTCACAGCGCCCAGTACAGCCTTACAGCGCCCACTACAGCCCCACAGCGCCCACTACAGCCTCACAGCGCCCAGTACAGCCTCACAGCACCCACTACAGCCTCACAGCACCCACTAAAGCCTCACAGTGCCCACTACAGCCTCACACCACCCAGTAAAGCCTTACAGCACCCACTACAGCCTCACAGCGCCAACTACAGCCTCAAAGCGCCCAGTACAGCCTTATAGCACCCACTACAGCCTCACAGCGTCCAGTACAGCCTCACAGCACCCACTACAGCCTCACAGTGCCAGCTACAGCCTCACAGTGCCCACTACAGCCTCACAGCGCCCAGTACAGTCTTACAGCGCCCAGTTCAGCCTCACAGCACCCAGTACAGCCTCATAGCACCCAGTACAGCCTTACAGCACGCACTACAGTCTCACAGTGCCCAGTACAGCCTTCCAGCGCCCAGTACAGCCTTACAGCACCCAGTACAGCCTCATAGCACCCACTACAACCTTAGAGCACGCACTACAGTCTCACAGTGCCAAGTACAGCCTTACAACACCCAGTACAGCCTTACAGCGCCCAGTACAGCTCATAGCGCACACTACAGCCTCACAGCACCCAGTACAGCCTTACAGCGCCCACTACAGCCTCACAGCGCCCAGTACAGCCTTACAGCATGCACTACAGCCTCACAGCACCCAGTACAGCCTTATAGTGCCCACTACAGCCTCACAACGCCTAGTGCAGCCTTACAGCGCCCACTACAGCCTTACAGTGTCCAGTACAGTCTTGCAGCACCCACTACAGCCTCACAGCGCCCAGTACAGCCTCACAGCGCCCACTACAGCCTCACAGCGCCCAGTACAGCCTTACAATACCCACTACAGTCTCATAGTGCCCACTACAGAATCACAGTGCCCAGTACAGCCTCACAGTGCCCAGTACAGCCTCACAGTGCCCATTACAGCCTTACAGCGCCCACTACAGCCTCACAGCACCCACTACAGCCTTACAGCACCACGTGGTTAGATGTTGATGTACCTGATTTAATGTGGTTAGAATACAGACCTCCAGTCTAAACATAAAAAACCCAAACCCAGGTGATAAAGCCAGTGGCAACAGTGACAAGAACAAACTCCATCAGTTTTCCCTGGCAGTGAAACAGAGAGTGATCCCAGTAATTTTGGTGGACTTTTATGGATGGTTCTTGGATTTCTCAGTGCAGGGTTGCCACCCATCCTGTAAAATACGGAATCATTCTGTATTTGTAAATTAAAAGTCGCGTTCCATATTGAACCGATACGGGACGCACTTTGTTCTGTATTTTTATCAAATAGGGTGAAATAAGGTTGAACTGAGACACAACAATATGTGTGAATGAAAAGGAAACTCTGCTGAGAGGATCGATCCAAATATCGATAATATCGATACCAACGCTGGTATTGATATTGAGCAATAGTCATTTAAAAAGATCGATATTCAAGCTTTTTTCTCTCCCGCATGCACTGACTGCTTCGTACGCAGATTAATCAAAGTCTAGTGTCTGTAAGAGCAGCGTTGCACTGTGTCACAGAGCACGGAGCAGCGCACCCTCCCCCCTCTCGTCTTTTGGTGTTGCACCAAAAGACAAACAACCATGCAGGTAGGCTCAGCCTGGCCTGCCCACTCAGCACTCTCCTCGAGTCAACACGTCACAGTACGGAGAGAGACACCACTGGAGTATTGAAATGTCTGAGAGGAAGAGAAGCGCCGTTTGGCTTTATTTTATTGCAGAAAATGAAACTACAATAAGCTGTATAGTTTGCAGCAGGGCTGTTAAATACAGTGGAAACACAACAAACCTCTACAACCTCTTTTGTTTTTCCTAAGAACAACTATTTGAAAAAAGAAACAAAGAAAGAAAGAACTAGAAAGGATGACTAGTGAGGAGAGAATTTTTATTTTATTTTTGTATTGTGGTTTCTCCTTTTCTACCTCAAAAAAAGATTTATTTTCCTAATGTTAAGGCAAACTTTGTTTTGTTTCTGTCCATTGTTTCTAAACAAAAATGATTGTGATAATAAAGTATTTTGTTGTCACGTACAATGTTTGGCAAAATTCTATCCTAGGTCTTTTAGAACCTTTGGATCTATTAAGCTTAAATATTAAAAAGTATCTGTATCAATATCGGCAATACTGGCCATGCATTTACTTGGTATAGAATCAATACCAAAATTCCTGGTATCGCCCACCTCTACTGTGTGAGTGATGGGTCGTTAGCAAACGACTCTTTGAAGTGAATGCCATATTAGTTTTTTCTCCTTTTTTCTGTTGAAGTCGCACGGAATTGGTCAGTTTCACCATGTAAGGTTATGGGGGGGGGTCGCTATATTAGTATTAACTATAATTGTTGCACGCACACAGAGAGAGAAGATACAAAAAGACTCTCTCTGCATATGATGAAAAATTACATAAGTACAAATAAATAAATACACATATAAAAGACTGAATAAATAATTATACACAAGTAATTGCATTAATAAATACATTTTGACATGAAAAAGAACATACATGTTGTCAGGAATCACCAGTCTTTGTTTTGCCTTTTGTCTCCATCTTGTGGTCATGTTGTGTTTTGCACCTTTTATTCCCAGTCACTTCCCTATGCCCAGTTTTGGTCTTCCTGTTTTGTCAGCTGTCCGTGTCTATGATCAACATCAGGTGTGTCTTGTTTAGTTCATCAGTCTATGTCTTTATAAGCTCTGTGTTTGTCTCACCACGTCACGGTTCATTGATTCTTGTAAGTACTCTGTCTTCATGTCACATTGTTCCCCTAGCTTTTTTCCTTGTCTTTGTTTTGTTTATAGTATTAGTCTCAGCCTTTGTTTTGTTATTTCCCTTCTTAATAAATTCTATTTTTATCTGCGTGTGCATCCGTCTCCTTAGTCGTGTGTAATTTCTGTAGTACTTACCCAGTAGGCCTAACCCAAAGCCTGACACATGTATTATCACACATATGTGGAATCAATTTCTAGATTTCTATGCATAAAAATAATTTGTCTCACTTTTGAAATCGAAAACAGACAACAAAAATTCACTGAAATATGTTCATCAGTTTGGAAAGTGTTGGAAGATGTGTGATTTTAGTACTACTGCCTGTATTGTAAACATAATCTAATTATTTTACTTTATTATGCCCTATTCCTTTATTAATTCATGATCATTTTGTGATATTGTAACATATGTGACCATGCTGCGGCAAGATACATATACAGTGGTACCCTGGGATATGAGCAGACCAACATACACATTTTTTAAGATACAAGCTGCGACTCAGTCCGTATTTTTGTTTGAGATCCGCTCGAAATTCCAAGATACCAGTGGCTGCTGCTAGTTGGAGCGTTGGCGCAAAGGTCCAGTATGGGCAGCACAACACCTACATCTCATTCTTTCTCACATGTTACTCTCAGAATCAAGTCCAATTTCATGCGCTGTACTCCTTCTTGCATCTTTTTGGGAAAACAAAATTGATAGTAAAAATGTTTTAAACTCTTAGACGTATTTAATTTTAATAACATGCATACAGTAATTATGTAAAAAATGATTGTAAAAATATTTTAATAAAGTTGGAAAAAGTTTTTTGAAGCGCATTGAATCAGAATCAGAAATACTTTATTTATCCCAGAGGGAAATTACAAGTTGTTACAGTTTCTCCATTAATATAACAGATTTAAAATAAGCAGAATAGAAGAATAGTTATAGAGAATAAAATAATAAATACTCTATAATACACTTATTTACATCAGTAACAAATCAGTGAAGCAGTGTATACACATTTAGATGTTTGTGGGAATGTATGTTATTTGTGATATGAACACAGTAAAGTGACTGTCTGTGATAGTGAATAAACCTGTGAAACCATAGGATCACTTGTTGAGGGAGGAGATATAGAGTTTGATGGCCACAGGTAAGAATGACCTCCTGTGACGCTCTGTGGTGGATTTTGGGGGAATGAGTCTAGCACTGAATGTGCTCCTGTGTCTCTCCAGTGTGCTATAGAGTGGATGAGAGACATTGTCCATAATGGCCTGTCGCTTAGAGCATCCTCCTCTCTGTTACTGTCGACAGAGAGTCTAGCTCAACACCGACCACATCACCAGCCCTGTGGATCAGTTTATTCAGTCTGTTTGCGTCAGCCACCCTCAGTCTGCTGCCCCAGCATGCAACAGCATAGAGGATTGCACTCGCCACCACAGACTCTCAAAAGATCTTGAGCATGGTCCTACAGATGTTAAAGGACCTCAGACGCCTCAGAAAATAGACTTTGGCCTTTTTTGTAGAGAGCGTCGGTGTTCTTAGCCCAGTCCAGTTTATTGTCAATGTGAATTCCCAGATACTTGTAGTCCTCCACAGTGTCCACCCTGACCCCACTGATGGAGATAGGGGTCACCTGTGCCTTGTCCCTCCTCAGGTCCACAACCAGATCCTTTGTCTTTGTCACATTGAGCTGCAGATGGTTCAGCTCACACTATGTGACAAAGTCCTTCACCGTCTTCCTGTACTCCTCCTCATCACCCCTGCTGATACATCCCACTAGAGATGCAGGAAGTATCAAAAGTTCGATACTATGATGCTTCAAACGATTCAATTGTGTATATACTGTATTAAATGCAAAGAAAAGCAATAAGGGAGTTATGTTCTTCTTACATTATATTTACTACTACTACTAACAAAAATAACAATGCTAACAATAATATTGGTGATTCAGCACACTAGAATTTAGGCTGGTGTCAAGTTGTATAGGGTGCTTTATGTCAGACATCGGGATGGAGCTTTTTGGGGACCTGGCAACCCTGCTGCTACTTAACGCATATCTGCTCCCCATCGTCTATGTAAGTCCACCTTTTAGTAAGTAATCCTGCAAAGTGTAAAAAACACAAATGATTTCTTTTTAACAAACAATTTAACAAAAATGTAATAAAACGATAAAGTGCAAAACTTCTCATCCTTCACCAAAAACGACTCTGATTTAATGCAATTCGTAAAACTTTATCCAGAAATGACGTGCTTATATACATGCGCGGTACAAATCAGGTAGTGGAAACGGATTGGGTAGTGACACCCTCTCATTTTGTGGGGTTTGTTTTCGGCTGAAGTGATGTCATAATATCCTGTCCCTCTTGCCAATTAGTGTTCTGCAGTTGGTTAGTGACGCGCAACAACATTACAGTACAGTTTTAGCGCTAACCGGCTCTAAATTTAGCTCAGACTTGTGGAATTACACCATAGTTGGGTCAGATCACATTCTCACCGCAAGCAAACTGCACCCAAGTTCATTTGGGACAGGACCGAGACCACCTCCTCTCCTGATCTTGGTATGGTTCGTTTGATCCACACCCGAGTTCGATTACTGTTTTCACACTGGTCAAAATGAACCGCACCAAGGGGGCAAACGAACCAGAGTTTGTTTTAACCAGACCAAATAGTGTCGGTGTGAAAACGCCCTTACACTCCCAGCTTGAGGGTGAGTCATCCACAACCTCCCAGCACCCCTTCCCCCACCCTAATCCCCCTCACCTGACCACATGACCTTCTCCCATGCCTCCTCTGGTCGTTGGCGAACTTTAAAACGGGCCTGGACATGTGCTGGCATGAGCAGGGGGACCTTTGCATGCCTTGCATGATATTAAACCATGATGGCGTAGTGTGTTACTAATGGTCCTCTTTGAGACTTAAAGAACTAACAGGTCTGTGTGAGCCAGAATTCTTGCTGGTTGGTAGGTGACTAAATACTTATTTTCCACCATAATTTACAAATAAATTCTTTAAAAATCCTACAATGTGATTTTCTGGATTTTTTTCTCATTTTGTCTCTCATAGTTGAAGTGTACTGATGGTGAAAATTACAGCCTTCTCTCATCTTTCTATGAAGGAGAACTTGCACAATCAGTGGCTTACTAAATTTTAATTTTAATTTTTCAGGGCTAAGTTTTGTCGTTCCCATTCTAATTCCTGATTCTTCTCCTTGTGATAAGTGTTCTAGTTTTTCTTGGAATTGGTATAGCTTGTTCCTGGTTTAGCCTCTCTGTTCAGTGTAGCATCTTGCTCACTAGTGTTCCTGGTCTATTTGATGAATTTATCCTGGTGTACTTCTACAATGAAATTTGACAGTATATTCCCAAGGTGCTAGGACATTACACTCTCACACTTTGTCGTGTTCTGTTTTTACGTGTTGCCTGTCTTGGTTTTTGTCAGTCCTGTGACTTAAAGCCTATGTTTCAGTACAACCTGCAAATATATCTTCCCTTATCCTGGATTTATAATGATGTAAATGATTTTACATGGTTAGATGTTTTGTTTTATTGAAGAGAATCTGTTACTGATGAAGTGTTGCACTTTATTTTTAAATCTCATGAATAAAACATGTTATTTGTTGGCTGTTTGCAGTCCACTATAACAGGAAAGTACAGGATCTTCAGAAGTATGGCGCTTCACAGACTAATGAAAGGTCAGGACATGACCAGTGTGCTCATATCAACATCTGTCGTCTCAGCTGCTTCTGAACAAACTCTACTGGTGATCTCTACAGGACCTGTTCAGATCAGTGAAGTAGAACACATCATTTAGACATCTTTATCCTCATGATGTTGAAGAGAGGACATGACTCACTGATAACTACCAAGGTTAGGTATGCCACTGGTATTGATATATACTGTTACTCTCAGTCCAGTCAAAAGCTCATATTAAGAAGGTCTACACTCAGAGTCTTTACTTCATCTTTAATTCCAGCTGACGCTTAAAAACAGACTTATTATAGACAGAAGCAGTTACTAAGCAGTAATTTCTGCTGTTAAAATCTAACCCAGGGGTGACCAACTCCAGTCCTGGAGGTCTGGATTCCTGCACCGTTTGGTGATCTTCCTGATCAAACACTGTAGCATCAGAGCAGAGAAATCACTAAACTATGCTGGACACTCTTCCAGGACTGGAGTTTGACAGCCATGATATAACATATGAATAAATAAGGTAAGGTTATTACATCACTTTTCCACTCTCTTTAATAATAATAATAATAATAATAATAATAATAATAATAATAATAATAATAATAATAATAATAATAAAAAATCTGTAATTTCTCTTTTATTCAAAATCTACTGTGATTTGGATGAAGACATTTCTCTATGTTAATCTGTTCTGCTCACGTATGTAGGTTGGCTGTGATTGGTTGATGGAAAGGTGGTTTAGAAGGGGACTGGTCCATAGTAAGCAGTGTAGGCGGCAATGATTCCAGCTGCGTCCATCATGTGTTCACATGCCAAGTTAGCCTCACAAACCTCCCTCAGACTAGAGAGAGAGAGCGCAATCATGTTAACCTTCATCAGAGAGAGAATACTGTACTCTGTTAATGCTGTCCATCACATCATGTAGAGTGTGTGTGTGTGTGTGTGTGTACCTCTCTAACTGGACCTGTGTGAGGTCAGCAGCTCCAGATCTTTTCTGTCGAACCACAGCAGCAGCATGGTCTCTTCTGACAAACACACCTTTAACACAGAACAACACCAAGATGATCTCCCAGTGCCCTCTTCTGGAGAAATAGTTTTATATCACATACTTCAATGTAAACAAACTGGAATATTTTGAAAATGAATGTGGATAAAGAGCTCAGTTGTGGTTCTGAATATGAATCTTTGTTGTTTTTGAGCTGAGTGCAGTACTGAATATGGATCTTTTCTCCTGTTGTTACTGATGATGTTTACAGATGGTCTTAACACTTAACACTGGTCTTAAAACTGTTCAAACTTGACACATATCTCAGGTGATCATATCTTTGAGGACTGAAACACAGATTTTATTCCTGCTTTTCTGAATGTCTGAGCAGATATCTTACCTTCATCACTGGGGGAGTCTCCTACGCTCACAGACTGAGTATCGGAATCAGAAACACCTGTGCGCACACACACACACACACACAGACTGAGAATATGAATCAGACACACCTGTGCACACTCACACAATCAACTGTACACACATTTAACTGTGAGCGGATACACACACACTCACCTGTGCACACACAAAGTGCTATAAGAGCAGACAGCAGCAGGATGTTCAGAAAAGTCTTCATCTTCAGACCAGATGTGATGACCATATGAGACAAGCTCACACACAGCAGTTTATATGTACAGCTGGTTGAGTGTGATTGGTGGAGGAATCAGATATCAAACACCCACAAAACCACTTATAGCCATGTTCAGACATTTAGGCATTCCTGAGTAATCATACATTGTGTTGACTTGGAAATAAAAACCAAATTGGCAGGAAATGTGTGTGTGTGTATATATATATATATATATGTGTGTGTGTGTGTGTGTGTGTGTGCTCGTGTGTGCATTTTTATACATACATACATACACACACACAGTGGTGTGAAAAAGTGTTTGCCCCCTTCCTGATTTCCTGTTTTTTTTGCATGTTTGTCACACGTAAATGTTTCAGAACATCAAATCAATTTAAATATTAGTCAAAGACAACACAAGTAAAAACAAAATGCTATTTTTAAATGAAGGTGATTATTATTAAGGGAGAAAAAAGGCCAAACCTACATGGTGTGTAGAAACCTGTGTGAAAAAGTGATTGCCCTCTAAACCTAATAGCTGGTCAGGCCACCCTTAGCAGCAACAACTGCAACCAAGCATTTGTGATAACTTGCAATGAGTCTTTTACAGCGTTGAGGAATTTTGGTCCACTCATCATTGCAGAATTGTTGTAATTCAGCCACACTGGAGGGTTTTTGAGCATGAACAGCCTTTTTAAGGTCATGCCACAGCATCTCAAAGGGATTCAGGTCAGGACTTTGACTAGGCCACTCCAAAGTCTTCATTTTGTTTTTCTTCAGCCATTCAGAGGTGGACTTTCTGGTGTGTTTTGGATCATTGTCCTGCTGCAGAACCCAAGTTTCTTTCAGCTTGAGGTCATGAACAGATGGTCGGACATTCTCCTTCAGGATCTTTTGGTAGACAGCAGAATTCATAGTTCCATTTATCACAGCAAGTCTTCCAGTTCCTGACGCAGCAAAACAGCCCCAGACCATCACACTACCACCACCATACTTTACTGTTGATACAATGTTATATATTAATGGCTTTCTCTGTTGTTCGCTGGATTCCCAAAGCTTTGGCAATGGCTTTATAACCCTTTCCAGGCTGATAGATCTCAATTACCTTCTTTCTCAATTGTTCCTGAATTTTTTTGGATCTCGGCATGATGTGTAGCTTTTAAGGATTTTTTGGTGGACTTCACTTTGTCAGGCAGGTCCTAATTAAGTGATGTCTTTATTGAGAACAGGTGTAGCAATAATCAGGCCTGAGTGTGGCTAGAGACAATGTACTAAGGTGAGAAACCACAGTTATGTTTTAACAAGGGGGGCAATCACTTTTTCACACAGGGATATAAAGGTTTGGATTTTTTTCTCCCTTAATAATAAACACCTTCATTTAAAAATTGCATTTTGTGTTTACTTGTGTTGTCTTTGACTAATATTTAAATTG
>BRDA01013157.1:22133-43683 GCA_036984385.1 Crenuchus spilurus | reverse complement strand
AACGGCGTTATAACGACAGGAAAAGTAATTATTTTATCCCGTTACTGACAAAATGACGTCGTTACGTAACGCCGTTATTTTTAACGCCGTTATTCACAACACTGGTCACTGCTGCGTGTACACTGTAGTTCACTTACATGGCTACTTTAATGCTACTTTAATAACAGGCTTCAATGAACTGTGCAGCTGATAACTTTTTGAATTTGTTCAATTCCAAACTTGTAATTTAGAGCATAAACATTCAGGGCAAAAAATCTACATGGTTCCATATATTCTAATGTATGGAATACGTTAACTTCATCATTTTTAACCAAATCCCATTTATTTTGGTCCAAAACACTCAGACTCTTCCAAACTGCTGAATGACAACTTGAAAGGTTTGTAAGTGAAACCAATTGACCAATCTGCTTGCACACAGAAGTTTGGCAACTACGTTTAACCCTGAACACGCACTCGGAGGAGGCGAGTACACTTGCCCTGTGTGGTGGGCAGCCCTATCAATGGTGCCAGTTGGGGTTTACGTGTCTTGCTCAAGGGCACTTCAGTCAAGTCCTATCGATTCATGGGGTCGAAACAATGACCATCTGGCCACAAGGACGGCTCCCTCACCTCAAGCCCGCAGCAACTCCCATAAAGATACCTGTTTAATAATCCAGCCTGCTGATTGGCTGTCTAAATTACACCCTGTATCCAATTAACGTCGCTGCATACTATTGCAGTCAGTAAAGCCCAGCATCCCAACCTTTGGTTTAAGGCATTCCGACTTTCAAGGTAAGGTTGGAACAGTAGCCAAATCTAGCCCAGGACAAAAAAGAGCTCTGGACATGACCTTTAGTGAGGCAAGCGAGACTAGTCATTCTGCAGACTCTGCTCAAAAAGAGCCGAGAAAAAATTGAGAGCAAAACTCAGATCTTGAAGGACTAAATATAAAAGTATGAATCAAACACATGAAGCTTACAGAACTATTAATGCACAAAGAACATTACATAACCATATGTTATAAACACAATACAGCATCATAATTCTGCAGTGGACATCTACTATCAATATTAGCAATTATATTCATACTTTAATTAGAGCTGCAGAAACTTTTCAATACTTAAATTGGTCATCAACTTTATAACTTTTAATATTTAAAAGAAAACTGTTGTACTATTTTGGCACCACATTTTTACTGTAGTTTGGTATGGATTACAGTTGCTGTAGCTGTTTTAATCGATATCAACATATTCGTTGTTTATGGCTCTATGGATTACACAGATTACAATTTAAAACATGTTAGTTAAGCTGTAAAAATGTAGAAATGTGCCTATGTTCTGTCAAATAAACAGTTGGCATTAAAAAGACAATGATGAGTGTTATTAATTTAAAGCCAGAGTATTGATTTGGTAGAGTATCACAATGCTACACTTGGTATATGTATAAAATAAAAAATCCGGTATCGTGACAAACCTAATTTTAATAAGATGTTATCATGGTATTTATTTTAAGAGACGGCCAAGGTCTAGTGTCCTGTCAAAACTACAACACTGGCACTGCTTACCAAATTGACCTGCCAGGATGGGGTCAGTTTTTATACATCCACTGTTTGTTTTGGTCTGTATTCAGGAACACTGTGACCTTACTTATATAATTCTCCACCTCAGCTGGATTCCTGGTGATTACACGATGAAGAAAAATCAGTGCCAATCATCCACGTACACATAGTCTAGTATTTACTAAGCAGTGCGGACACTGAATTTCAACCTGTTGCATCACAAGCTGTCGTGTTTTATAACTACTGGACAGCTGGAGGATGGTGAACTCTGACCACTCATGACATACATGGCTGATTTGTCAATATAACAAAAATACCGTAGAACAAGTACTGTAAAAGTATGGCGGCGAGATGTTTTGTGACATATATATATTTTATCACATCTCCTTTATTACTAATATATACTTTATGAAATTAATTTTGCTAAAATTTGCACATTTATATTATGAAAATGATGTAGAATGAGTCGAGTCCCTGTTATATAATAATTAAAAAAAACATAGACCTAGAACTTAGACTTAGAGTTACTGAAATGTATTTTAAATGATTTAGAGAACTGAAAAATTAGTTTAAGAAACATAAATAAGTGAGAGAAATTTTGCATGTCAAGATTTTAATGCTATTGTGTGAGAAGCAAAGCTCTGCACACTAACAACAGATAATCTGAGAATGAACTAACTTTTACCATTAACTAAATACAAAAAGAGCGCAATCATTTTAAAATAAAAATACAATTACTGGGAAAAAGAGTTAATTTAAGGTTGGGTGACTAATAAAATGTTTTCACCTGCTAACTTGGCTTCCAGCAACTATAATTGATTAACTAGTTCATCTCCAAAAATTGTTAAATTCATTTTTGTTCATAATTTTAAAAATGTAAACCATCATTTTATATTTGTGACACATTTAAGTGACACTTTGTTTTAATGTTGATCCCATCAATAATTTACTCAAAATCAAATTAAATAGTTTAGTAATTTGAGATTCTGGATCTATGATTTTCATGAGCTATAAGCAAAACAAATCAACAATAAAACAGAAGAATGTTACTTTGTGTGTACTGAATAGAAAATATGAACACAAATTAAATGCAAACAATTTTTGATGTAGCACTGTAGACACAATTTATATATTACGTATTTTGCCTATTTTAAAGAATTTATTACAAAGTCAAAGAGCAATCGAATCCAACAGCCGTGATTCTGATTAGAGTAATCGTGATTATAACGTTGACGATAATCGAGCTACCCTCAGGTAACAGTTATATGAGCCTGAGGGGATTTAATCGAGCCTAAAGTAAAGATGTGCAGCAGCATAACGACGTACAAGTTGAACACGTAAACTAGTAGTAACGTAGTAATTCTGAACGTGATGTGATGTCGTGCGTTCGTTTTTCTGCAGGATTTTTCCGAGGTAATCTCAGGTTAGCCAGCATGCTAACTGTGGCTTTTTGTCACAGCGCTCGCGCGTTAGAACGCCCACAGCACGCCAGAACACACAGCGCCCGCTCTCGGCTTCCTGGCGAGCGAGTGACGCGCTGCGGGTCGTGCGGCTGCGGGAGCCGAACTGAGAGACAGGAGCTCCGCTAGCGTTAGCCTGTTAGCTCAACAAGCAGCAGCCGCTGCAAAAAAAAACACACCGCTTTCACACACAATAAGCCGCAACCTTGTGTCCTAAAGCCCTGCATTAACGTCTTAAGCGCCTGAACGGCTCAACCTGACGCATCTCGAGCCGAAAAGCGGTCTTTCTGAATGCATTCGTGTCGTTTATTTACTCATTAACGCACCTGAATTCGCTTCTTGTGTCTCCTGCGCTCCGCCATGACGCAACTCAGTGGTCACGTGATCGCGAGAGGACGCTCCAAATCCCGCGAAGGCTTGCTGACGTCACACAGCGGCGTGTGATTGGATAATTGGAAATCACTAAAATGTTTTCCCAAATTAATACTGCCTGATATTATTTCATTTGAAATAATGTGTCTGAATGTGTTTAAAGTAGTTTGTTTATTTTACTAATTGTGATTGTATAAAATACTACCAATAAAAGTAAGACTATGGACAATGGTTAACTAGTAAATATGGTACACATACAAACACACTATTATTACTATACTAATGAGGACATTCACTTATGTAATAACTGAGTAAACATAAACCTAAACTTAACCTTAGCAACTGAAGGTTAATGCTTTTGCTCTTTTAATTTTGTCATGTTTAAAGTTTGTAATGGAAATGTCACATTTCTTGTGAGGACCAACAAATGCTCTAAAATGGAGCGTAAACCCAAAACGGTCCAAAAAATACTGAGACCTGAGAGAGCAACAGAGAAAACACAGGTTCATGCAGGGAGGGAATAATATTGTTATAATTAATTTTGTTTATTAATAATCTAACCAAGTGGTAGCATGTATAGTGAGAATAAAACAGGCTCTAGTATAGAACCTTGTGGTACTCCAGAGGTCAAAGTGGCATGGGCGGCACGGTGGCTTAGTGGTTAGCACATTCGCCTCTCAGCGCTGAGGTCTTGGGTTCGAGTCTGCATCTGAGCGAAGTTTCCATGTTCTCCTCGTGTCCGCGTGGGTTTCCTCCAGGGACTCCGGTTTCCTCCCACAGTCCAAAAACATGAGGTGGATCAGGTGGATTGGATACTCTAAAATTACCCTGGTGTGTGTGTATGAATGAATGTATGTATGTATGTGTGTATGCCCAGATATGGTTGGCACTCTGTCCTGGGTGATCCCTCTAGTGCTCGGTGCAGTCCTCCAGGTGGACGGTCGCTTCCGGTTGAGAGTTTGCTGTGCGCGACTGGCTGCCGCTTCTCACCAGTGTGTGTATATGAAGTGTGTTGATTGTAAAGGGTCCTTGGGTGTCTAGAAAGGCACTATATAAGTATAATGTGTATGTATGTATGTATGTATGTATGTAAAGTCACAGAAGCAGAGGAGTGCTTACCAATATTGACTGTAAAGGTTCTAGATTTAATATAAGGCCAATCAAGAACCAGGCCCTTAATTCCAACACGGTGTTCTAGGCGCTCAATCAGTATATCATGGTCAACAGTGTCAAATAGCCACAGAACAATGCCCAGAATCAGAAATAAGTAAAAGGTCATTAGTGACGTGTCCTAAAACCTGATTGGTATGTTTCAAAAATCTTATTATCATAAAGAAAAGATGCTAGTTTGGTTAAGACATTGTTTTCTAAAACTTTGGTCAAAAAAAGTTTGATATAGACTGGTAGTTATTCATAACTGCTGCATCCAGATTGTGCTTCTTTAGGATTGGTTGGACCACTGCATGTTTAAAGCATGAGGGAATTATGCCAGAGGCTATACTAACATTCCTAACATCTAACATCTGGGCCAATTATCTCAAAAGTGTCTTTAAGTAACCAAGGTGAAAGAACAACAGTGGGAGAATAAGGGTTTTTCATACCAGAAACAGTGTGATCGCTGGGAAAGCAGTACTGGCTCAAATTGTTGGAATACTCAGCTGACAGGTAAGAGGTGGTATATTATCTCTAATGCTTCTAATTTTGTCTAGAAAGAAATTCAGAAATGCTTCACATGTTTATAAAGATGGCTCAGGACCATTATATTGAACAGGGTTAAATGCTAAGTTAATTGTATTGAACAGAAATTTAGGATTTGAGAATCATTTATGAAACCATCCGTCCTTCTTCCAATTGCGCTCAGCCTTTCTACATTCCCTCCTAATAGACCTGATGGAGTCGTTCAGCCACAGTTGAGACTTGAATTTAGAGCGAGACTTGAATTTAGAACATGCTTATCAACATTTAACAACTAAAATACAATTTGCTATCTACATCAGGCGGTAGGGACGAGTGGATTTTATTTTTAATCGGGCAGACGCAGTACTGCCCGATGGTCCTTAGGAAGTGAGATCCGAAATCAATATGGAGGCGGAGTAGCACACAGGACAAGTCACAGACAGCTATCGAGAAGGAAAAAAAACAACAAACTCTTTTCTTCAGACGTGTTTCATTTTTTTTAAGGTAAGTCTTTTAATAGAAGAGCTGAATTTGTTTCTGCTTCATAGTTATACCTTTAGCTAAAGTGTTAGCTGAAGCTAATCAGTATAAACTCAGCACAATGCAGCTATTTCACATTATAAACATCATATCAGTCACTACCACAATTATTTATCTAAACTAAGTCCTCAAAACTACTACTACTAATAAATAATAAATACGTTTCAAGCCACACAAGGACACATTACAGACAGTAAAAACAAACGGATAACAAAGCATTAAAGCTATAGTGGATAGGAGAAAGACAAATAAAACAAGAAGGTGGAGCAAGACTATCCTATTATGATAAACCTAAGAAAGTAGTCATGTCAAATATGTCTGTTTAAAATACGTCTTTAGATGTGATGTAAACAAAGAATAAGAGTGGATGTTACATAGGTCCTGTGGAAGGGACTTCCAGAGGCGAGGAGCAACATGACTGGCTCCTGACCCCATAGTAATGTGAGAAATGAAGATGAGGACCATCTAAGAGTGCGGGAGGGTGTATAAGAGTGTAGAAGCAGAATCGTATAGTCTTTTAGGTACTTAACGGTTTGTTCATGAACCAGCTGAATTTTACAAAGGAAGTTTCGAAGGAAGACCAGAGATAACTGATTTACAACAATCAGTGCGAGATGTGAACATGGCACGAATGAGAATGGCAGCACTATTAGGCATAAGGGATGAACCGAGGCGATTGATATTGCACAAATGAAAATATGCAGTCAGAGTAATATTATTTACATGTGCTTCGGTGGATAATGTGCAGTCAAATATGACATCTAAACTCTTAACCTAAGAAGAGAAGACTACTGTTATCAGTAGTAAGAGAAAAAACTTACATTTAACCAAAATTGATTTTGCACCCACGAAGAGGACCTCAGTTTATATATTTACACACAGTATTATATATAATTATTAAATACATTTTATTTAATATAAATAGTATACATTTTATTTCTAGTATTTTGCCCATTTTTCCTCTCCCAATGTTGTAGTAGCTAATTAACCCTATCCATTAGGAGCTCTCCCCATCATTTTGTAATATCCCTGACTCTAGAAGAACTGGATGCCATAAAGTTTGCACATTTCTCTGTGTAGTTGGTTAATGTGAGGCTTATGTTTCTAAACAACATAACGTTGCTGACTGTTAAAGATGAATCAGAATTATGTTTGTGAGGACAGAATATAAACACAGTTCAGCCACTAATGTGTGTGGGCATTATTAATCATTATCATTTATTAATGATTTTAATATTAAAAGGGAAAAATGTAACAGTGGTAAATATGCCTCTGTCTCATTTTTTTTAATTATTATTGTTATTATTATTGTTTTACAGGCATCATTTTCCAAGTTTGTTTTAATTGAAAAATTAGACTAATGGATGTAATATGTGCTACTGACTACTGTCTGTGAAATAATGGTTCATGTGAATTAACGACTAGTTACAGATTTCAGTTATTCTATTTTTAGAAAGTGTTCTGCCATTTCTGGAAATGGGGGTTTATGCATTGCTTACTAGTCTAAAGACTTTCAGAAATAACCTCTAATATTATATTGCCCTAAAACATCTCCTTAGACATCCAGCCAGTGAACAAACTTTGTGTCCTATTAAGTTTGAATTGCTTCTTCTTTCATAAAGATCTCAGAAGATACTACGAAGACAAATACACAACCATGCTGAAAACAGTAGAGATAAAAGAAGAGAGAATGGCATCCAGAAGAACTTCTGACACTCTTCATTCTGGTTCAACTCACAGATATAAGCAGGAAAACACAGAAACAGGCAAACTTCAGTGTTCAGAGTGTGGGAAGAGTTTTAATCGACAGGGTCATCTCCAGCAGCACCAGCGTATTCACACAGGAGAGAAACCATATCAGTGTATAGACTGTGGGAAGACTTTTAATCGACAGAGTCATCTCCAGCAGCACCAGCGTATTCACACAGGAGAGAAACCGTATCAGTGTTCAGAGTGTTCAAAGAGTTTTGATCGACAGAGTTGTCTCCAAATACACCAGCGTATTCATACAGGAGAGAAACCCTATAAGTGTACAGAGTGTGGGAAGAGTTTTACTGTACAGTGTAGTCTACAAAAACACCAGCGTATTCACACAGGAGAGAAACCATATCAGTGTACAGAGTGTGGGAAGTGTTTTACTGTACAGAGTCATCTCCTACGACACCAGCGTATTCACACAGGAGAGAAACCATATTACTGTACAGAGTGTGGGAAGTGTTATACGGCTCTGGGTACTCTCATTAAACACCAGCGTATTCACACAAGAGTGAAACCGTATCACTGTACAGAGTGTGGGAAGAGTTTTACTGTACAGAGTTATCTCCAGCAGCACCAGCGTATTCATGCAGGAGAGAAACCATATCAGTGTTCAGAGTGTGGAAAGAGTTTTGATCGACAGAGTAGTCTCCTAAAACACCAGCGTATTCACACAGGAGAGAAACCATATCGCTGTACAGAGTGTGGGAAGAGTTTTACTGTACAGAGTAGTCTACAAGTACACCAGCGTATTCACACAGGAGAGAAACCATATCGGTGTACAGAGTGTGGGAAGAGTTTTACTGTACAGAGTAGTCTACAAAAACACCAGCGTATTCACACAGGAGAGAAACCATATCGCTGTTCAGACTGTGGTAAGAGTTTTACTCAACAGAGTAGTCTACAGAAACACCAGCTTATTCACACAGGAGAGAAACCACATCATTGTACAGAGTGTGGGAAGAGTTTTACTCAAAAGAGTAATCTCCAACAACACCAGCGTATTCACACAGGAGAGAAACCACATCATTGTTAACAGTGTGTGAAGAGCTTTACTGATCAGGGTACTCTCATTAAACACCAGTTCATTGACACTGGAGAGAAACCATATTACCGTACAGCATGTCGGAAGAGTTTTACTATACTGCGTACTCTCCAACAACACCGGCATATTCACACGGGAGAAATAATATCCCAAATGAAAGGGCATTTCCCAAATGATGACACAAATCACAAGTGAACCATCATATAATGTATTGTTGTATTTAAACATATCAGCTTCTGTTAAGGATGTTGCTCATTAGTGTGTTCTTTGAAATGTGGACTTCACTAGAAACCAACACTTCAACTCTAAAATGGTTTGTGTTAGAGATGAGATTACACAATTTAAAATTAAAAACCTACCATACAAACATAAACCACTATGGAGAAATGCCTGTGAAGCTTCAAAACTCTTGGAAGGCTGAATGCAGATGGCATAAAACTAATCTTTAGATTGACATTTTCAGAAAGTCTTTGTGAATACAGTTGTTAGCAAAGCTAGACAATTTTCTTCATAAAAATAAATAGTTGACATGAACATCTGTAAAATACCTGTAATTAGTTTTTTTTCCACAAAAATATACTGTTAATTGGTAAAGTCATTGAAAAATTTGTCTACAGCCAACTTAGTGTTTCTCCTCTTAAACAGCTGTCTAGACAAATACCAGTCAGTGTTCTGATCTAATCATGGTACTGAAACTGCTCTGATTGAGGAATTAATATTAATGATATTAGCTTAAATACAGAGTCTGGAAAATGTCTGTTATACTACTACACTCTAGAAACTGCTGGGTTTAGCGTGTTTTTTTCTTGGGTTATTTTTATAGTCCTGGTTATTTTTGTGTGTGTGTGTTTTTTGTTTTGTGTGGCCCATTTAACCAGTCAATTTTCAGCATAAATTAATCTGGTTGGGATGTGAGACTGATAGGACTATCAAATGCTAGTTTGCTAGCTTAGGTTATGTTTGTTTCTTACGGTCATAATACTTGTCTTACTCTAACCTCACTGTTAGTTGTAGTTATTAAAATATAGCTGTTCATTTTAGCTTATTAATATTGTCATTTTTTAACAAGTCTGAACTTTAGAATCAGTTTCAGGTGTGCAGACTGTTAATTATGTTTAGTTGTGTCTGTTTTCATATTTGAGAGGCGTTTCATCAGATGTGAGCACTGTCTTACTCTGAAGTTGAGGATGTGCAGAAAGCTCTTCATTTTTAACCAGAAATGTTTTAGACCCAAGATAAAAATGATTGTATCGTGAAAGTTATGTGTGAAAGTAAAGCCCAAATAGACCTTTCTGTTTTTTTCTATAAACCAAGTGTACTAGAGAGCAATACTGTTCAGTACCTGTCAACAAATACCTGATGGTGTCATAGGTCAAAGATCACATCAGTCCTTGCTGACAGGGGTTATAATTCACATCTGAAAATAAAACCTTTGTAAATAAAAGTGTGAAATCTAAGATGACTGGCACTGTCAGATAAACACACACTTATGCCCTCCCCTCCTTCTTCTCACCTGCACATCATGGCTTAAATCCCCTTTAAACATATACTCAGGCTGTGGTTTAACATTTTTTAATTGGTTGTTGTCAAATGGCTGGATGTCCGGTTTTCCTTTTAATTGGTTAAAAGTGGATATTTACAGCTTTCATACTCCCTGGATTGAGTGATTTCAGCCAGAGAAAGTTCTGGTGAAGTGAAATGTATTTTATCATTGTCTCTCCCCCCAACACACACAAGCACTTTTCACTCGTTTCTTTGTCAAGCTAGTGAAAAGTCACTTGTAGCTCCTGATTGTAGAGTTAAGAAACAGGCATGTTAAGGGTTATAATGCTTCACACTGTTCCATCATTTGATCAGTTTGGCTTGTAAACTGTAGATGTTTATGGAGTGATGGGGGGGGGTGTATTATATATGAGATGCCTTTATTGTCATTGCAACAAACATGCAGCAACATTGAGCAGCAATCCAAATGGCACTTACACAAACAAGTAAACACACAGTAAGTAAACATAGCTAAATATAGTCAATATACACATACATTATGTATATATAAACTATAAATTAAAGTAATTATATATTACACATGTTACTGTGATTTTATCACTAGGAAAGGTGTTTCTGGCATGATGCAAAGTGAGTGATAAAATCATAGCAACACTCGCGCTCAAGTGGCTTATTGTTTTAAGAAAACGGTCAATATAAAATATGATAAAACACCAATGTTCAATTCATAAATGAATGTATTCTTTGAACCATTCACAATAAACTATTGTTCCGCCAGTCGATATAGTCCACAAACAGTTAACCCTGTTGCCAGGTAACATGAAGACGAATTTCAATCTATAGCATCTGATAAACTTGTGGGGACTAAAGCCTGATTAAACACTCAGGTTGTGGGGACCTTTCTTCCTTGCAGGAACTGCAAAGCTTGTCTCGGCAATGTAAATCATCAAATTTTAAGGTAATGATTTGAGGTTAGCAACAAAAGATAAATGCTTCTGCTCTTTTAATAATAATAATTAAAAAAACGCTTGTAATAATAATGTCACAGTTCTTGTGAGGATTCGCAAAATGTCCCCACTTCTACACATCTGACATGCATTCCTATCATTATGACTTTCAGTTAGCACCAGGGAGAAATACAAGGACAAACATCACGTCCGGTAAAGGGTCATTATCTGTGGGTAAATATCTCCATCAGGAAGTCTAGTAACTACAATGTAGCATCATATTTCAGTGAGACACAGCTCACTCAACCTGGGTGAATAGTGCGTTAGTTCAGCTTGGGCTCATTCAAAATGTCAAATAACATCCAGATGCTACTGCAGTTAAGGAACAAACTGCTAAAATGTAGATTTTTCAGACATTTCATGGTAAATTTCATTTCATGTCAAGTTCATTTCAGTCTGTGAAGATTTTCATGGTTGTAAATTTGGTAGGGCCCAACATGTACACATATGGCATGTAAAATGATATGGCACCTGTAAATGCAGTACTTAATCTGTCATATACCCCAAGTTACTCAAATGAGTGAAATACCCAAATAATGCTTGAACCTCTTTATTTTGTTTGTCATTTATTTTGTTTGTAAACAAATTAAACAAAAACAAGGAAATAGTATGACTGAGCAATGTCTGTGAAACACTTTACAATAAAAATGCAATAAAAATAAAAGCTAATTTATGACATATTTACAAAAGATATAAAAATACACAGTTAATATAAATAAACTATTTCTATCATCAAAACTCTTTCTGACATTACAAAAAAGCAGGACATTTCCATTTGACACTCTGACTATAGAAATCCTGATTTGTGGAACATCCTCTTGATCTATTGCGCTGGTCGGCTAAAATTATGGGTCATTAACATTCAGAATAATGAAAATAAAGGTCTACGAAAGCTCAGGTCCTGTCTCCGTGCCAATCTATCCAAATACTGCTCAAAAACTCAAAACAGAGTGACTCATTCTCTTCACAATATAAATATTTACATTTCTGTTTTGCTCTAAACTGAAATCTAATATACAGAAATCATATTTACCAGGTTTAAAACTGGTGCTGCAAAGCTAACATTGCTAACAAACACTAACTCAATCTGGGCTATTTAGGTGACTACTGGGTTCTTGTTTGTTAGCAATGGTAGACATACAGCTTCAGTTCTAAATTAAAGAAGCAAAATTCGGACTCCAGACATGGCTGAACAACTACATGGATTACTTACATGTTGCAGGAATTAGATAAACAAACATTTTGAACACATTTTGTTTTCGGCAGATCTTGAGAAAATTGTTTACAAACATATCTGACTCTGTAATGAACAGTTGGAGGCTTTGGACTTAGATTAAAGCGGCCATATGTTTGTGTGTGTTTACATGATCATTGTCCAGCCTCTCGCTATCCATTTTAAACTGGCTGTTTTTGTTACTGTGCCTTTAAGGCCGATATATGCAAATGATCTGTTTTGACTGGCTGTGCCTGAGTCAGTGGTTGGTCCTAAACTGCCGTGGGTTGAACGGGTGGAGCTAAACTTCTGCAGGATGAATTGGTGGAGCTAAACTGCAGTAATATGAATGGGTGGAGCTAAAGTGCGCTATGATGAATGGGTGGAGCTAAACTTATGTAGGATAATGGGGGAGCTAAAGTGCTCTAGGATGGATGGGTGGAGATAAACTGCAGTAAGATGAATGGGTGGAGCTAAACTTATGTACTGTAGGATGAATGGGGGAGCTTAACTGCTGTAGGATGAATGGGTGGAGCTAAACGACTGTAGGATGAATGGGTGGAGATAAACTGCTGTCAGCTGAATATAAATGAATGTGTGTCATTACAAAAACAGTGAATTTGAGTTCTTGCAGCTTGTTGTCTATATTAAGACTGAATGCAATGAAATGTGAAACCACACATACTTTTAACTACCATAATAAAACCACTACACTCCTTCAGGTGGACTCGCTCATGGCGGTAGGTGACTGGCCCTCGGTGTCAGCCCCAGGCTCGGTGGGTTTGAGGCCCTCAGGGTCTCTGGGGCTCCCCAGCAGATCCACGCTGTGGCAGTTGAGTGGAGAGCTGATATCAGAGGACCGGTCAACCTTCTCGGTCTGGGGCTGCAGGGTGGGGGCGAGCGGCAGGTTCAGCATACACAACATATTTCCCAGCCGCCGAGAAACCTGCAAAAACAACAACAAAACATCTACAATGTTCACGTCAGTTTTAGCAGTTTAGCTCTACCCATTCATCTTACTGCAGTTTTATCTCCACCCACTCAGCCTACAGCACTTTAGCTCCACCCATTCAGCCTACAGCAGTTTAGCTCCACCCATTCACTCTACATCTAAAATATGTTCACACACATATGCTACACATCCTTTATCCTCAGTACCTGTGATCGTATCTTGAGGGCTGGGCCGAGTTTCAGGCCGAGCGTGTCTAGCAGGTGGTCTTCGGTCAGCAGCGGTAACGTCTCCCCATCAATCATGTGATCTTTAAACGTCTACAGTGAAGGAGAGATGAATAAAAGTCATCAGAAATGCCGTTTTAAAGGCACATTGACTTGGCTTGAGCTTCTTAAAATGTAACTTGTTAAAGCCCTCAGAGTAGATTTAACTTTGTACTGGAGAATCATTGTCCATGAATGTCTCTGACAGCTGTACTCCTGATGCTGACCTGAGCGTATTCAGAGCAGCTCGGTATGTCGTTGATGAAGCTATAGACGTCATCGACGGTCCACTTGCGCAGATCTTCCACTGACGACACCTCTTCACCATTCAGAAACACATTCGGAGGACCTGAATGAACCAGGCGAGAGAGCAGATGAACCAGACGATCAGAAACAAATTTACCAAAAGCGTAGCACAGCAACCATGAAGAGAGAGAATTCAGAGTGATAGTCTCTCTATCACTCAACTCCCGAAAATGTTCAACAACATGTACAAGAACCGCACTTCAGACCTGAACTCATCTCAGCATGATTAATAAATATAAGACGTGTCCAGAATAAGAAAAAAGATCTAAAATCACAGGGTTCTATGTTCTCAAGATGCTACATTTCCAGGGTTCTAAATTGTTGGGGTACTATGTTCCCAAGGTCCTAAGTTCCCTGGGTCCTTAGTTTTAGAGATCCTATATTTCCAGCATCCTAGGTTCTTTGGGTTCTGTGCTCCAAGGAATTAAATTCTCAGGGTCCTACATTCCTAAATGTCCATGGTTCTATGTCTTCAGGGTCCAAAACTTCCAAAATCTTACATTCTTAGGCATCTATGTTACTAAGGACCCAAGTATACATGGTCCTAAATTCTGCGGGTCCTATATTCCCAGTGTCCTAGATTCTCACAGCCCTAAGTTCTCAGTGTCCTAATTACGTTGAGTTCTATGTTTCCAGTGTCCTAATTCTTTGGATCCTTTATTCCCATTGTCCCAAGTTTCAGGGTCATTTGTTTAAAAAGTCCATGGGGTCCTATGTTCCCATGTTCCAAGTTCTCAGAGTTTTACATTTCCAGGGATCTAAGTTCTAAAAGTTTTATGCACACATGAGCATTGCATTCAGGTCAAATTTGACCCAATACAAGTTAAAATATGTAATAAATAAATTAGTTGGAAAAAAGCCTAAAATCATAAACATAACACGTCTAAATACATTGTTTACCACTTTACTTTGAAGGATACTTGTGACATCTGTGGTGTTCCAGGTCAAATCTCTTATGGTTAGGGTTTTATAATAGGGTTCCTATTATGTGCTGTATTGGACTTGTGAAGATTAAGACCCTGGAAACAGAACCATGGGAAACCACGTACACAGAACTGTGTCATGTTCCCATTATGTGCCATATAAATACAGGGAGGGACCTTTGGGGCATTTTCCCTCCTCTTCAGTCACTTTGGTGTGAAAGCACAATAAGTGTGAATGTTTCACCAGACTATCACCTCACACGTAAGTAAAGAACACATGCACAGGAAGCGCACCAGATGGCAGGATCGTGTTTCCTGGCAGCGGGAACATGTACGGGAATCCCGAGAGCGGCCCAGCGGACGGATACAGAAACTTCTCCTGGAAGGCGGAGCAGGAATTGGTGATGTCCTTCTCACTGCTGCTGGAGTTACAGTTCGGACCATCGGCGCAGACGTCCTGTCCAGTAATGCATGGCTTGCGTAGTCCCGCCTCTCCATCTTTGTAGCTTTTCCTGCCTGTGCCAGCAGCTAACTCTGCATCCATCTTGGCCTGATGGGGTTTACTGCAGGCAGAAAGTTACATTTACTCATTTGTTACATTAAAGGAGTTAACACAGATGTACAAATACACACAGCTTGTCTAATCCCTGTAGAGAAGTACTGCCAATACATTAGGACTAAACATGAACCAATTGGCACCATGTATAATGTCAGGCTTGGGCTACAGGGGTATAACCCCCCCACCCCACCCCACCCCACCAGTGTTCTCTGCTCCATCCAATGTTTTCGGGATGAGTTGTGGATGATGTGGCAGTGGTGCTCATCCAACATCCTGACACTATGGTTACTGTGCTTTTAAGTAATCAAGGCTGAAACACTTCAGTGTGGAAGGGGCGAGGCTAAAATCCTATAGGCCAAATAGACAGGTATATGTCAATGTATTCGTTACTGTGACATCACAAAAACAGCAACTTTGAAATGGACAGTTTTTGCAGCTTTGTTGACACATAAGGACATCGGGAGCGAATAACGTAAACCTTGTTTACATCCTGTATTGATACACACCCCTGGCTGCTGGTGGCGTCGCTGCTCAGTTCACCTTTGACCTCTGGTTCTTTCTCCTCTCCTGAGGCTCCTCCTGGACTCTGCTCCACGCTCTTCTCCTCTGATTGGTTCTTTGGACAGGCCGGGTTGATCTCTGAGCCCTTGTGATTGGTCGCTCTGCGGCCAGCTCTCCGCCCCCTCTCCCTCTGCAGCGTGCTGATTGGTGGATACGGACTGCTGGACATGAGCAGGCTGTTGGTCTGCAGGTCGTCCAGCGTAGGACGATGAACAAACACCTCATGGCCATCAGGAAGCCTCTGGCGCCCCCTAAAGGCCATGGAGTTGGGCTGCAGGCCCTGGTACATCATTGGGTTCTCCATGCCAATTAGACCTTTCTGGTGAGCGTTCTCCAGCTCCTTCTGGTGCAGAATGGCATTCATTTCCATCCTAAACACAACAGAAACACCATGGAGGTCATAAAGGATTAGCTCTGTTCATTCTGGTGGGTTTGTTTAGATACATTATGAAAGTAGACACTTCACTGGTTAATAGGAAAGCTCGTAATAATCATGATTGGTCCCTGTGCAATCCCTGTGTCCTGCACTTATACCATATTCTCCTCACTCGATCATGAAAGCAATGAAATGTTCTGTTTATTCATGGTTGAAGTCATGTTCTTCCTGCATTTTGTAGCATTAAGACTATAGAGTGGATACATACTTGGTTATGGTTCATGAGAATACATTACATATGTGAGCTGTTGTTATGCCAAATGTTGTGTGCCCTTCCTAAAAACAGGCCTATCAGTCCAGCTGATCTAGGCTTGCCTAATATATCCCAGACCATCATCTACGAATGGTCATAATGTTTTGGCTCAACAAATGTCTGTGTTCAGTAAGTTTACCTGGCGATGTTCTGTTTGTGAATTAGCTCTTGTCGTCTCGCAACAGTCTCCATGGATTCAGTGGGGAGGAAACCGTAGCCTCCTGCTTTCAAACAGAAAATGAGGGAAATAAGCAGCTGTCCGGCCTGAAACACTCCTTATAGCTTCGATATTAATGGGCGGGGCTAAAACACTGTAGGCTGAGTAGATGGATGTTTGAAAATGTATAGGTTTTTGTCACATCAAAAGTCCAAGTGAAGAAACAGTCAAGTACCTTAACAGTTATAGTGCAACGCCAATGGCCATTTAGCCCCGCCTCTCTTCTAAAGTGAAAGTCACGGTGCTCCTTTAACGTTCAGGGTCAAATCCACACAGCAATGCTCCACAATACAATAGAAAGCCTTGGCCTTGTTTCTGGACTGAGTTTGTTCAGTATGTGATCTAACCTGTTCCAGGAAATCCCCTGCCAGGAATGACGTTGGAGTGAGGGGGCAGTGGTGGTCCCAGGTGGGCTCCGATATGCATCTGCCGAGCTTCAGTTGACACCATCTCAGCAGGGGGCACCAGCTCTCTACACACAGACAATTAAGCTATAGTTATTAATATGAATTAGTTAAATTATGCTATGGTTAAAATTAGGTTATTGAGGGGGGTCCATTTGTGCTATTAGCTCCATGCAACATCCATGCTAATAGACTAGCCCATTGAGGAATACTATATATATATATCCATCTGTGTCTCTGTACACTTTTGTTCGTAAGTAGTCTCAGCTGTCAGGGACCCTGTAGGACCACCACAGAGCAGGTATTATTTGGGTGGCTCATTCTCAGCACTGCAGTGACACTGATGTGGTGGTGGTGTGTTAGTGTGTGAGCTGCTGGAGATATTAAACACTGTCATAGTTGCACAGCTTCTATGCACAAGCGATACACAACCCAGATACTCTAAGCCAGAAACACTGTATTCATATTCAATCACCAACCTGTCGATGAATCGTGGTTCAAACTGAGCAGGCACGCTCTGTAGTCTCTGACCCTGAGTGAGGATCTGAGGAGCCATCGCCATCTGATTCCTCATCATCATCTCCTGCCTCTGTCTCAGCTCTAGAGAAGACCATTAAAAACCATCACAGCTGTTACTGGTTTAGCCCAGAGATCATATCTACATATTCTTCAACTTCCCTCAGATGTAGTTCAGTCAAGACATGTTTGGAGACCAAATTTGACGTCTTTAGTTTAGAACTGGAGCTGTGAACATTGCTAACAAACAGTAAAACCCAATAATCACCTAAATAGCCCAGTCGTTTTGACACACATCACTCCCAAACCTCATCCAGATGTTAATGAAGGTCTCACAGACTAGTGGATGTGATTTAGGACACCGTATGACTTACTGTGAGCTAAAACAATAAATAAAACCTCTACATACAGCACAAGGATTTGTTCATTTTTAAATATCACAGCTAATGTAGGTCATGTTAGCAATTAGCATGGCGCTAACTGCATGCCTAACTCATCACAGACATACCTAGATCATATCAGCTAAGACATTTCAAGGCAAGTCTGTGCTAATGTAGGGATGCAGTTAGAACCATGCTAATTGCTAGCTAAAGCTACATTAGCCATGAGTATTAAAAATTAACAAAAATGTCTGTTGTCTATTTTTAAAGGTTCTCAGTCACATCTACTAGTCTGTGAGACCTTCATTAACATCTGCACAAGGTTTTAATTGTTTTAGAGAAGTTTTTATGACGTGTTTTTACAAAAACAATTGGGCTATGCAGCGCTAATGTTTATTAGCAATGCTTACAACTCTAGTTCTAAACGAGAGAAGCAAAATGTCATCTCTAAACAACATTGTTTAAGTGAAGAAATGGGGTAAATGTGATTTCTGACTGAACCATTGCTAGTAATTGCAAGTAACTAAATCAATTAAAAACATCTCAGTTCAGTGTGCCTAATCATTACTCAGAGGTATTCAGATAATTATAGGTAGAACCATATCTCAGGTTCTGTATCAGAATGAGAATGGCTGATGAGGAACTCTGCACATTGAGGGCAGTTGAGTGTCCAGATGAAGAACCGAGCAGCTCATCAAAGCCCCAAAAGGAAAAAGGCACCACAGGAGCCTTAGGCACCACCTAAGACGTCAGCCCAATGTCACATAGCAGCAAAGTTGATTCAAAATACACTTTATAACTTTTAGCAGAATAAACATGATTTAGGAAAAGTTTTGACTAAATTTAAAAGAGTGAGGATGTGCCTGGCTGTCCACTACTGACTGTAAATAATGAACACAGGTAGTTTTACCTCCAGCAGACATGCCATTAACCAGCCTGTACCAGTGTTTCTCATCCAGAGATCCCTGCTCTCCCAGAGCAGTCATCTTCCTCAGCTGATCCCGCGGGGTCATCACACGCTGACCTCTCACACTGACCTCACTGCAAAACAGCACACAATACACACTGTAGTTAAAACCGGCTATATATGTACAGTGTACATCCTGTATTTTTATCTTAACATTTAAAAATCCACCAAAAATTTGATCTCCCAAAATAATGGCTTATTTTCTCAAAATTTTGACTTATTTTAATAAAATAATGACATTTTTTTTAAGTAAAATAAATTAATTTAAGTGAAAAATTTTATTTAATGAAAACTGCTGTCGGCAACCACACGTAGGTTTTTATATTAAATATGTTTACATTTACAATTTAAAAAAAGAAACAAGTTAAGAAAGTTCAACACTTGAGTGGCTCACTGGTAGATTAATTAAAGAGTTAATAAATCACCTGTAACAGGTGCCCTTTGGTCCTTTACTCAGTCAGAAATACAGTCCTTTATTCTGAAAAAAGCCAGAAAATTGTGCTGTTTAGTTTTGCAGATTTTTGTGCACTAGTGCATCTATGAAAATGAGAATATGGTTAAAATGTTTATTTGTGTTTGTAATTTAAGTCAAAAAAAGGTAAACTGTTATATATTTTATATTCATTACACATACAATGACATATTTCAAGTCTATTTTTAAATGTCCAGACTGTATGAATTGTAATTTACTCAAATTCCAAATGGAAAAGTAAAAAAGTATAAAAAAAGATAGACAGACTAAGTCTCAGAGGATCGCTTGCCTTCGACAGTTGGGGCGTGAGAGAATAAAATCGTGTGGTGATCGTCTCACATTTGTCTAAAAAAATCTTAAAGATCCCCAAGATGTTTGGGAAAAAATTCTATGGACCATGACGAGACAAAAGTGGAACTTTTTGGAAAGTGTATGTTTGGTTACATCAGGCATAAAACTAACACAGCATACCAGAAAAAGAGCATCATACCAACAGTCAAGTATGGTGGTGGTAGTCTTAGGGTCTGGGGCTGTATTTCAGATTTTCCTGAGCTATAAGCCATAGTGATCAACATTAAAAGCCTTAAAATATGCCACTTTATATATGAATGAATATAAACTAGATGTCAGTCTTTTTTTAACATATTCTTTTCAGATGCAGTAGTACTTTCCATATTTGGATTGTACTGGATTTACACACTATATCAATCTCTCATGTAAAAAAGCAAAAAAAGCATGATATGATATGGTCCCTTGAAGTTCCTCTATCTCGATCTGTCTAATCTGGGCTGTTTAATCCCCCTGTTAGTCCAGTCTGCCTGCAGCATCTGCTGACCTGTGTGTGCGTGTGTCTGGGGGCCTGCTGTCCGATAACCCGGCTCACCCAGCAGCTAACCCCTCCCAAGGCTAACGTCCACCTCCCACCCCCCAGGATCCTATTAGCTAAGTCCTGACTATACAGCACTTTAACGGGATGTGTTGGTGGTAATCCGTCAGTTTAGCGTTTTAACCTCAGCAAACCTGGCCTGTAAGCACAGAGCACAATACAGCCTCAGCACTAAGCTCATTAGCCTCCATTAGCCTCAGAGCTGTCCCAAAAACACCTTGGGGGGCTACAGGAAGGGCTGAAGAAGGTCTCTCTGGAGAAGATTACATACTTACTGCACCCCGCGTCTAGTGACACAGTTTGTTAATTTTCTGTTATTTATCAGAATAACACGTATATGCACATTTGACTGCAGTTTATATCTATTTTCTGAATTTAACAGACTCGAATAAATAAACATACAATATTTAATGTGTTATAACGTGCACACGTTACGTTTTTACTAAAACATTACATGTCAGTAAATAAAGAATAAATGTGTATTAAAATGTGCACATGTTTAAAGATGGCATCACTTATTTATACTATACATCATTAAAGACATGCAGTGTAACCGGGGGGACACTAACTTTTGCACACATAAGTGTTATTATCTGAGTAAATGTGAGCACAGTGTGAGACTTTATTCAGACCTGCAGTAAAACTCAAGAGAAAACGTGTGTACGATGTCTTTTCTCTGGAGAAATATCTGAGAAGCAGATCTGAGTCTCATTTGTGTCTCCACCTGATCTCACTTGTCTAGGAGTCAATAATGAGATGTTAAGGAGCTCTCCTTTTTCTTTTCTTTACAAATAAGACTGTATATCAGAATTAACTTTATGGAACGGCTGTCTACAAGACATTAACAAGATGATAAGGAGACTTTTAGATTTACAAATAACTGTACTGATCACTACATTAAATTACATTGTGAAGTCTCAATATTTTAGCACAATAAGTGAAAAATTGTCCCCTTGTTTTAACTGTTGCTTAAGTGTTGTTTTAATTATCCCCATTTAGCACTGAAACAAAAATAAATAAGTGTTAAAGTAAATGTTATGATAAATGATACAGTGTATGATGTGGGACAAGTCTAAAATAAATTGTTAATACATTTACATTTGTGCTAATTGATCAATTAATCCATTCATCAATCATCTATTAAAAATATCCTTTATATTTTATATCCTATAATATTATAATGTGTACTTTCATCTTGTCACAGATAAGGTTTGATGATTTGTTTAGTTTAGTTTTTAGTAGAAGGTCTTGTTTACCTACAAACCGGATTCCAAAAAAGTTGGGACACTAAACAAATTGTGAATAAAAACTGAATGCAATGATGTGGAGATGGCAAATGTCAATAT
>BRDA01013157.1:6933-22033 GCA_036984385.1 Crenuchus spilurus | reverse complement strand
TATTAGATGTTGGCACCTCCACATCATTGCATTCAGTTTTTATTCACAATTTGTTTAGTGTCCCAACTTTTTTGGAATCCGGTTTGTACAAAATTCAGGCTACAAGGCTGCTACTACTGTAGCTAACTATGCTAACATACTTAGAGCTACTAGTGTTAATGAGCAAAACTTCTTTCAAACCTCATCCAGATGTTAATGAAGGTATCACAGACTAGTGTTTGTGGTTTAGGACACAGTATGAACTACCATGAGGTATAAAAAAATGAATAAAAGTTCATCTTTCATTGTTCATTTTTGTTCACAGTAAGGAAGCTACATGGCAAATGTAGCTTATGCTAGCAATTAGCATGGTGTTAACTGCATGTGTAACATATCACAGATATACCTCAAACTGTACTGAGATGTTCAGCATTCTCTAATAACATTGATTATGTAGTTTCTGACACTGCTTAATACAGTCTACTGTTTATAAATGTCCTAAATTAAAGAAGCAAACCTGTGTTGACTGACATAAGTGGGAAATTTTTTTTAAATATGATTGCTGGTTGAATCGCTCTTCCCTGGTTGAATCAGACTTGAATGCTTATACAAGGCACTTTTTATTTTAAAAAATTGCTGACATAATTATTTTGAAACCGAGAGTATGTTGATTTCCAATCTGTGAGTGTAATTTATAATAGCGATAAATCTGATTACTTCTAAGAAGGTTAAATATGTTTGCAAAGCACTATGTATGCATTTCTGACTGGCTGTGCGTCCTTCAAAAATCTGTCCAGGCTAAAAAATTTCTTATAACTTAGCTGTGAATGGGTGGAGCTAAACTGCTGTAGACTGAATGGGTGGAGCTAAACTGCTGTAGCATGAATGGGTGAAGCTAAACTGCTATAGGCTGAATGGGTGGAGCTGAACTGCTATAGGCTGAATGGGTGGAGTTAAACTGCTGTAGACTGAATGGGTGGAGCTGAACTGCTGTAGCATGAATTGGTGAAGCTAAACTGCTGTAGCATGAATGGGTGGAGCTGAACTGCTATAGGCTGAATGGGTGGAGCTAAACTGCTGTAGGCTGAAAAGTTGCTATACATATATGCAACTATAGTTTTATTTATTTAGGGTCCCTTAAATGAATAAATAAACATTTAAGAAGTAAACACATCCATTCAGAGTGCTTTGATGGGATCATAATTCATTATAGAGAAACATAGTTGTTCACAGTGGTGGTGATAGGAACCAAACATTTAATGACTCTAACAGGTAGCTCACCAACAATTATTACATAAAATTGTTAAGAATACATGTCTGATGTCTGAGGCATTGTTTTAACATAGTTTGGAGAATATGTATTTTACTAAACCTTAATAATATATAATAATATAATATATATAATTAGACACCACAGGTTTTTTTTTATATTCACCTCCACCAAATGGTTGAGATGGCACTATAAGGTAAAATTACAACACAAACCATAAGTACTGTAAAAAATTTGACCCAGTTTATTTCTTGTGCTATGGCTACGTAGCATTGTTCGTTTGCATACAAGCAACAAAAGTTGCATTTCTAGTGACCTCTTGTGGATGTTTCAGCCTAACACACCTCTACCGATTGGTGGAAATGGCACTATGAAGTTTGAATTAACAACTTCTAGAAATAAGATTTAGTGTCTCAAATGTGCTCAAAAAAACTTTCAGTCAAATGTTAAAGGGTTAACTCTATTCATGGTGGAGGGGTACATGAAGGGTTTTGTAAGGTAAATAGTCCCATAAACATTTATCACTGTTTTACTGTTATCATAACTATGTATAACATATTACACATGTATTATATATAAATTGTGATTTTAGATAGCATAACATGGCTATATTTGTGTTGCAGAACATTATGACATCTGGTTCCCATCAACTCCATTGTAAAGAAACATGCCATTATCAGAGAGTGTAAAGTCCTGCAGTAAGACGCTGCTGTAAGAGTGTGTGTGCTGCAGTTTCTGGCAGTGTGTGAGACAACTGAAGCCATATCCAAGTCCAGGATTTGTCTCTGCTAATCTCATTAAAGGAATGAATTAAAGGGAAAATTGCTGACGACTTCCATTGGGCCGTACGCTCGAGTAGGTCATAATTAGAGGAGATAATAATCATCGTCTGCTCCAGTCTTTTCCCTCACTATCATAATCTCATTACAGCTCTCTGCTCATCCACATACAGCACATACTCTCACTCATTCAGCAACAAACAGCCGCAAATATATGTGTAACATGTTTACTATATTTATTTTTCTATTGTAGCGTCTTACATTTAACTAAACAGGTTTAATTTAGTCTTAATGTGATGTCTCTGTTGTAAATGTACTTTTTAGAAACATTTTTAGTTCAGTTGTATATGTATGTAAACCATATACATAAAATTATTATATATACTGCAGATAATAGCAAGCAACATCATTTAAATCTAGTCTAATTAAAAAAAATGGTAAAAAAATAAGTTTATAGTTTACTGAATAAAATTACAAAATAATAAAATATTCCTCATTATAAGACAATAATAGTCTTATAACAGGCTTACAAAAATTACAAATTGAAAACTTACAGACTAGACACTAGATCTAGATATTTAATTATATATATATATATAAAAAACGTAAATTTATATTATTATATTTATATAATGTATTTATATATAAAATGTGCAATACATAATTTACTTGTACATATATAAGATTATATCTTGCTGGACTCAAATGGACTGTGCTAATATAGTAAATTGCTTTCAATTACAAAGTTTTACAAACAAAGGATTTACATATAAGTTTGTTTAATATCACAAAGCTGCTATTAACTCAACGTCCATCATGTTCTACCTTGCTAGTAAACACAAAACTCCACTACATTTTGAATAACAATGACTAGAGTAAGAATAACACATTAAAACAACCAAAAAACGCCAACAAATCAAACAAAGCTGCAATGAATGCTGGGAAGGCTGCATAAATTCCCAGAATGCTTGGGCAACTACTATAAAATCAGGCAGTTTTGCAAACATTCACTTGCACCACCAAGAATGTATCAATAATATTATTACAAAATTTTGTGTAAAGTCACTCTGACTTTTAAATGGTGTAAATTCTTAAAATGGGCATAAATAAGAAAAAAAGTGCAAAAAACTTTTTTTTAAGTGGACATTTGTTTTACATTTGAGACTATTCAGAAGTAATTACAATGCCATAAACACATCACAGTTATAATAACAGCCAGAGATTAGTGGTGTTATAACATTATTTACACCAGAACGATTAAGACAAAGGGTCAAACTGTGCACTCACCTTTGGGTTGGCGCCAGCCGGCTGGACTTGAAGAGAAGAGAATGAAGAGTCTGCACAAGCAACAAACAAACAAACAAAAGCAATCAAAGCCTTGAAGGAAAGCAAAGAAAATGAAAAAGCTTGGGGTCGACTTTAGTCCGTGTTGTAGGAGCCTGAGTGTCCGGCCCTTCAGTGCCAGCTACCTGTCTTAACTAAAAAAGACCTTTAAATACAGATTGCTTTCATCTTCATTAGCTGGCCTTATCTCGCTGCCTAAGTCCTCCCTGCACTGACATCACGGTCAGCGATCTGTGTCCAACTGCGCGCTGGACACTGCTTTGAAATGTAATTAAGAGCACAGCCTAAGCATGCTGGATAAACCTCTTTCAACATTTACCTCACTAATCCCCTGTTAGCGCCCTAAGCCCGCGGGTAAGACACCTAAATGATTCTCCAACGGCCACTTTTAAGCATACATTTCTGTCTCTGCTTCACTTTAAAGGCCCAAAATGTCCTAAAATCCACTTTTATTCCACCCTAAATGCACATTCTGAGACTTCGTCCATATTCAAAGCGAGTCTTGTTGACTATACTCTACTGTAAACGCTGTGTTTGCTGTGGGATGATCTGCTCAGACGGGTTAATCTGACAGTTAGTGCTCACCACCCGCTTACAGCCCAATCTGCACTACCTAGACTTATATTTTTAATACTGAGGGGATAAGGGGAATTAGTCTAAGGGGTAAGTGTGGACACAGGCAGGTGGGATGTGAGGGTTTGGGTGGATTTTTCAAGTCAAAATCAGACACTTCATGTGATAACGCGACTGGTCTTGCGTTGAGCATTCGTCCCCCTGCAGTGCTAAGCAGGCTGAGGGTCATTACACGCCTGTTTTACTGATTAAAACTGCATCTGACCACAGACTTCAGCACTTCTGCAAAAAATCTCATTTACCTGCAAAACTCAGGCTACATGTTTACTGTTAGATAACATACTCTAGTCCACGGTCATAGATGTCAGTACATCAGTTATGAATATTATGGAAAAGTTCATTCTTGTTCATAATTTACTTCAAAAAGTTAAATTAAAAGTAAAAGTTAAAGCTCAGATTATTGGAATGTTTATTAATTAATTAGTAAAGGACTATAAAAAGTATAAATACTGTGTATCTACTTCAGTCCTAATATCTACAGCGACAATGTCGGAAGTGTCTTATTTGGACTAAGGAGAACCAGAATTGGACTGTTACTCAGTGCTCCAAAGTTCACTTTTTGTACTTCATTTAGAAATAAAGGTTCTAGAGCCAAGCAGGTGTCTGATGTCCAGTGTGACGTTTCTGTGATGATTTGAGGTGCCATGTCATCTGCTGGTGTTGGTCCGCTGTGTTTAGTCCAAAGTAGGGTGACCAGACGTCCTCTTTTACCCGGACATGTCCTCTTTTTGAGACTTAAAAAACTGTCCGGGCGGAATTTCAGAAATGTCCGGGATTTTGTTTAATTAGAGTTTACATTAAATTTTGAGAAGCATTTCGTTCACAAAGTAGTCCCGCCCCCTCCCTCCTTACTCTGTTCAGTTTGCTTGAGTGAGAAGGGGGCGTGGTGAATTAGCCTAAAACTTTCTGATTGGGCGGTCTGACTGTAGATCTACTGTTATTGGTTGATAGCCTTCTCTGTACACATTTCATTGGTCAGTCTGCACCTCAGTAGTCCTTGTTTACGACCGGCAAAGCACATGTACCCACCCGCACCTCCAGCAGCTCTGCCGAAACGTAAAAGTAAGTTCTTGGATTAATTAAAAAAGAAAATCCAGTGTTTTCGTTTTTGTCTCAGTCCATATGAAGCTGAATGCCTGACGTGTAAAGCTGGGACTTACGTGTTTGTAGTGAATAAAGGTGTAAATGACCTACAAGCACAGATCAGTTCAGCTAAGCACACACCAGCAGTGAGGGGCGAGAGCTCATTATCTAAAATCAGAGTTTTTAGTAAATCAGAGTGCAGCAGAGGTGTCTGTACGTTTCACACAGTTAAGCACCACAAAAGCTACAGGTCAGTGTTCTGCATATCTGACTTGTTAAGAAAGCTTTTCACAGATTCCTAAACAGCTAAAAAATTCTGAAGTACTCAGACAAAGACAGAATTGTTATACAGCAGCGGTGCCCCCGGGGTTAGATGTCCTCTTTTTCACCATCTCAGATCTGGTCACCCTAGTCAACATCTAGCAGGAGATTTTAGAGCACTTCATGCTTCCATCTGCTGACAAGGTTTATGGAGATGCCCAGCAGCTGCCCAGTGTTAGCATTACAACTTACTGTACTGTACAATATTTCTGTACAAACTCATGAGCTATAAGTCATACTGATCAAAATTAAAACAAAAAAGACCTGAAATATGAGTTTACATTTTAAAAATTAAATTCTGAACAAAGTGAAAATTTTCAAAAATATTCAAATATTTTGATGCATGATTTTACAGTGTCAGAAACCACATAATCAAGTCTTTGAGATTATCGCTATGCTAACTGCTAACATAAGCTAGCCTTGTAGCTTACTCTGAGTTTTATAAATCCACTAGTCTGTGACAGCTTTGTTAAGCTCTGGATGAGGTTTGAGTGCATTCAGAGACGTTTTGGTGAGCTTTACAGAAACAACTGAGCTATTTAGGTGATGACTGAGTTGTAGTGTTTTAGCAATGTTAGCCTCACAGCTCTGGTTATAGCAACATTTGGACTCCAAACACGTCTTGCTTGGTCATTACTGGGGATGCACCAAATAGTCAACAAATTATTCAGCTGAAAGTATTTTTATTTAAATTGCCATTTTCTGCCATATAATTTGATGAATATGTGGTGTATCCCAAATAACATATCAATCTGACCATTTTGCTGAATGTTTTTATAAGCCAAAGAGTTGTGCCATCATTACAGAGATTACAGAGAAGTTAATCTGTAAAAGTGCAGAAATATGTCTGTGTTCTATTAAAAAAATACTTGGTTACCTTTTATAGACAATGTTGAGTGTTTTTAGGATTTAGTCAGAGTATTTGTTTGGTATTGAGTATTGTGAGTAGCGATGTACCAAATATTTGGCAACCAAAATTATTAGCCAATGACACTCATATTAAACACACAAAACATTAATGTGACTTATATCACTCATTTTAGACATTTTCATGATTTTGTTGAATGTTTTTTTTTTAAATAAATATTAGTAATAATGTATCATACTTGCATCTTAATACATATTTATGTATTATTGTTTGTAAACAAATATAAAAGAATAATCAATTAAACTCATGTTATTAAACCTAATAATATCTAACCAACTTCTAAAAAAACAGACATTAATTCCTGACTAACTACAAGAGTTATTTTAGGAAATAAGTTATTAATAAGTTTAGTTACTCAATTTATAATAATTTATACAAATTCTTCAGTGTTTGGCTAAATGTTTTTTGTTCAGTTTCAGCCAAAACTTTTAATTTCGGTGCATCCTTAGTTCATTACATTTGAGTTTATTTGGAAAAATATGTAAAGTTGATTACTAAGTCAAATCTAACATTTCACTGTGAGGTATGATGTATAAAATTAATTTGATAATAATCAGGATTTTGTACCTTGAACAATATTGAATCTAAATATTTTTTTTAAATCAATATTTTAATCAATTCTGTTATACAAATGTATACATTTTAATTAAAATAAATTTATTCAAATAATTTTAATGTTACAAAGCAAAAAACAAACCTTAAAGAGCTCATAATATTATTATTTAAAAATCACATTTACATTGCTTTAATGAAATAAAAGAGTTAAATATGGTAAGTAAACATTGTTGAAGTTCATACAGTCCATATATGGAAACTAAAGCATAAAAACAGCCTGTTTTAGATTCCGTGTTTTTGTGATGTCACCGAAACCAATTCATTTCTATTCAGCATTTACAGTTTTTCCCTCTCACACTGAGGCCAATAAGAACAGAGATCATTTACATCTATTAAAAGGTACAGTAGCAAAAATGATAAGGTTGTAAAATGAATATGTAAACATGAATTATGACAGAAAAAGTCATCAGTGGAAAAATATAAACACAAAATTTAGGATATGAGCCTGTTATTGTCAGACAATAGTTTCATTGTAAAGGTTTAAAGACTGTTTATTATGTTTAGGTATTAATGTAATTGCTGATACCGTGTTAACCGCAGGATTAACATTGCAGTGATGTTATGTGGTCAGCAGTCCAGCAAAACCAGACAGCCATATTGCAGAAGGCAGATCTCACTTTATCCAGTAAAAAGCAGAGGAAATGGCTAATAAAGTGCTTAGGACTTAACGTGAACAGATCATGTGGAGATGTAAAGCGCTAATTTAGCAATCTCCCTGCTGTAAGCTTTTAAAGAGGGATTTCATTGCGGCTTGTTTGCTGTCTGTACTCAGAGGCACTCTGAGGCGAAGGGATAACCGCCGGTTTAACCTTAAAACCGATCTGTCTCAAAAGTCCTCCTCCCACTTTAACTCGGACCATCTGAACAACGTCGAGTTACGTTTAAAATTTTTAGTTTTTAAGAAACTTTTCTCTTTTTTAATAAAAGAATGGGACACGGAGTGTGGGTACCCAGCTTGCTTCTGGAAGCCAATTGTGGATTTTGAAGTATTTTCATTTTCAGGTTTTTATGTTTGATTCCTGAATTATTTGGTATTTCATTGAATTGCTTCTTCTCTCTACTAGAAACGTTCCCTGTGCCATTGGCAGCACAACAAGCTCAAAACATTATCCATCCACCACCATGTTTAACAGATGGTGAGATGTTTTCAAAATGAATCTGGCCACTTGTTTTTCTATAAACATTGTTGCGGCCATAAAGTTCTACTTTAGTGTCATCAGGCTACAGCTTTCCAAAATGCATAGGGCTTGTTTAGATGTTCCGTTGCAAACTTTGAACACTGAATTTTCTGGTGAGGATGCAGCAAAGTTTTTCAAAGTCATATTTATGCAGGTGGCACAGTTGGAGAGTGCACCATTGGTACCAGTCCAAAGTCTGCTAAAAGTTGCTGAAGGTTTTTTTTGCAGTGTTTTTGCCTTTCAACCAATTCTTTGTGTAGCTGTCTTGGAAAGTTTTCCTGGTCGTCCAGACCTCAGTTTGACTTAAATAGCTACATTAGCCTTGTAGTTTTCATGTTAAATTAACATTATTTGTGAGCTACATTCCCTGTAGCTTCAGTGCTATGTTAACATTACTTGTTAGCTACATTAGCCTTGTAGCTCCAGTGCTAAATTAGCATTACTTGCTTGCTTTATTAGACTTGTAGCTTCACTGCTAAATTAACATTAGTTACCTTATCCTCAATGCTGTGTTAACATTAACTGTTTGTTATATTAGCAGTAGCATCAGTGCTAAGCTTTACAAGACACTGGACATATAGGGTTTATCTCCTTAAATATGAAATAAGAAGATAAATAGCTAATATACAAGTCTGAGCATTTGTCAAAAATGGTGATAAATAACATCCAACTGTATGTTAGCAGGTGTCAGTAACAACAGTGAGCGGAAGTGTGGATAACAACAGTGCGTGGAAGTGAGGCATTGTGTTGGGAACAGGGCAGGAGGAAGAGGGTATGGCAGTGTGGGTGGTTTAGTGGAAAGGAAGGGAGGAGGAGATGCTAGCCAACACCTGGCATTAGACTTGGTGCCATAGGTTCATGTTTAGTCTTATTCTATTGACAGTACTTCTCTACAGGCACTAGACTGTGTCTGCATCTGTGTCATCTTAAAGTAGCTGAGTGCATTCACTAGAAGGTGTGTCCACAAACATTTGGACATAAAAATTGGACCAAAAAAAAATTGGAATATATGTTCATAATTTAATTTATAAAGGTAAACAGTCACATATTTTATATATATATTACATGTAAGGTGACATTTTTGTTATTTTTTATGTTAATTTTTTATGTTTGTTATGTTAATGTTTAAATAGTAATTTACTCAAAATGAAATATTCTAATAATCTGAGATTCTGATTTTCATGATCTATAAGTCATACTGATCAAGATAAAAAATAAACTTTTACATGTAATGAATATAAAATATGTCATTTTCCCAGTTTTAATTAAATTATGAACATATATTCAGCTGGTGACTTATTTCAGGCTGATATTTATGTGTTTACTGAGAATAAGTCCTGTGTTAGTAAGACAGGTTTGTTGTTTTCCAGAGTTCTTTCTGGAATTTCCCTCCCGTGACTTTCATTTGTCTAATTTTGTACATCATGTCAGGAATAAGCTGAACGTGGACAAAGACTCTGGTTCAAGACGTCCTGCTCTGTCACGCTGAAGAAACTCATACAGTCTGAACCTCTCCAGAATCTACTTTTACAGCAGAACCTGAACGAGGTAAACAGATATTTACTTTTACTTAAATCACTTACACTGAATTTATTAATACAGAAATTAATCATTTATAATAATTCACATCATTTATTTATTATATTTTGATTGATTTGCAATTATTAATATGTATATAACTGCTATATATATATATATATATATATATATATATATATATATATATATATATATATATACATACACACACACACACACACACACATACACTGTACTTTAATTTATGGACATACATGATTATTATCTATCTGTCTGTCTGTCATATTTAATCGTATTTCAATCAGGAAAATCTCAGAAAATTAAACATTTTATGTTATTTTATTTTATGTATATGTATTTGTTTGCCTTTTATTTACAGTGGAAAAAAACAACTTAAGTATATCACTCAGTTTTAATGTAATTTATATCATTTGAATCATGTTTTTAATATTTTTAAATCTTATTTTAAATATAAATTGTAAACGTATTTATGCTGAATAATTTTATTTAAAAATTTGTTCATTTGTATTTCATGTAATCAATCACAAAGTCTGTAAACACTGCAGGTATATATTCTCTCTGTTTCGGATTGTTCTGGAAGCTGATGAAGTTGATATAACTAACATCTGTTTTGATGATGTGACTATTTCAGGTGTGATGAAAATGCAGGTGTGTTTAGTGGTTCTTTTGCCCCTCCTCTTGCCCCTGACTAATGCGCAGATACCCCACTGGGGGCCGTGTCCTGAGCCTACCACACAACCGGCCTTCAGCTTCAAAATGGTACAGTTTTTACCAAACATATAACTACAGCCTTATTATCCAGTCATCTTATTAATCTAATAATAATATTATTATTACTATTACTGTGTATAAAACACAAAGTCTGCCTGACTGAGCTACTATTCTACTATCAATTATTACATATCCACTATGAATTCAGAATCTATGAATTATTCAGTATCCACTATGAATTATTAAGTAAACAATATGAATTATTCAGTATATACTGTGAATTAAGTAAACAGTATGAATTATTAAGTAAACAATATGAATTATTCAGTATACACTGAATTATTAAGTAAACAGTATGAATTATTAAGTAAACAATATGAATTATTCAGTATATACTGTGAATTATTAAGTAAACAATATGAATTATTCAGTATACACTGAATTATTAAGTAAACAGTATGAATTATTAAGTAAACAATATGAATTACAGTATACACTGTGAATTATTAAGTAAACAGTATGAATTATTAAGTAAACAATATGAATTATTCAGTATATACTGTGAATTATTAAGTAAACAGTATGAATTATTAAGTAAACTATGAATTATTCAGTATACACTGTAATTATACAATACCCACTATGAATTATTCATTATATAATATTAAGTTTTCAAAATGCACTATGAATTATTGAGTATCTATTATGAACTATTCAGAATCCAATATGAATTAGTCAGTAACTACTATACAGTTGTTTTAGGGCTTAATCATGCTGAAACTTGTTTTGTTTGTTGTTTACAGTTCATGGGTCGGTGGTTCGAGATCGCCAAACTGCCCGCCCAGTTTGAGAAAGGACAGTGTATTGAGACTAATTTCACCTTCCAGTTTGATGGAACCGCTCACGTTGTCAGCTCTGAAATTATGTACGTTCTTCAACCTTTATTCACTCTGTCAACAAACCTAAAGGTAGATTTTTCTGACTTTGGAATAGTTCCGTAAAAATTAAATACTCAGTGACACTGTGTCCTGTACTGTTATTTATGAAACAGGCTTAGGTAAAGGTTAGTGCCCCCCAGTTAAACCACACTTTTTTTCATTGCACAGTAGTTTCTATTAGGGATGCGTGATATATGAGTGGTCGATAAATCATTTGATATCATTTGAATTGAAATGATTATCAGTATTGAAATTATGGCTGATAATTCCTTCTGAAATGTTGTATCCTATGTTTAGGCTGTGCAGTGAGGACTGACTGACCTTAAAGCCTTGTCCATTCTTAAAGACTGAGCTTCTGCTTTATTTTTATCTGATGCAGAAAAGGTGAACTGAAGTCGATTGAAGGGACCGCTGTGGTGGAGGACAAGAACAACCCGGCCAAACTGGGCATCAGCTTTTCATACGGTGAGAAGCTCACAGTGAAGGAGCAGAAATCAGCGCTCCAGTCCAGTCCATCACATGCTGCTAATCTCATTAGGCTAGTAATGAAATTTGATGCATTACTGACAGCAGTCAGTCCAAACAGTCTGCATATGACCAGCATCTAGTCTCAGTACTGCCCGAAACATGCCCTCAGCACTCTGTCTGACTAGAAACATCAGAAGGGGCTGTTCAGTCCAACATGGTCTCCTTTTAACCTCTTTAAACTTCCAAAGGTGCAGGAGAGTTTTATACGTCCAAACTGTATAACCCTTATGGTCCAGTACTGTATCTTAAAGCTTCTACATTAACTTTACATTAACTCACCAGATCTTTATTAGTATTAAAGATATTCACCATTGTTTGAGTAAAGAAGCAAACAGACGCCCTGTTAATTCATCATAACACAGACTGATACTGTTATGTTCAAAAGCTAAAGAACTACTGAAGACCTTTTAGGGTTCCACATCAATAACAGCAAAGATACCGACCAGGTGAGAGGAAAGGTACTTCCTTTTCTTACCTCGCTTTTACCATCCATCAAAGAGGTGCTCCTGCAGAAAAAGAAATGACCCAAGAACCTCCATCTACATTTACTCCAATCACAACACAGCTAATGTCACAATCTTGTGCGTTTGCTAATAAAGTCCCCCTGTAATAACTGTGTGTTTGTATGTGCAGTTCTGCCGTACTCTCCATACTGGATCATCTCTACAGACTACGTTAACTCGGCTCTGGTGTACTCCTGTACGGACATCCTCCGCCTCTTCCACGTCGACTTCGCCTGGATCCTCGGCCGCACTCGCTCTCTGCCCGCATCCACCATCGATCACGGTAAAGAGGTCTTCACCAAGAACAACATCGACGTGAGCCGGATGATCCCCAGCAGACAGCAGGGCTGTGACAAGGACCTCCAGAACCTCTGAATACACAATAAAATATGCAACAAAACCTTGTAAGGAGCCTAATTTAATCTAGCCAATGGTTTAAAATTCCTCTCAGGAATTGTCAGAGCCTCGGTTTGGACTACAGGACTGAAAGTATGTACTTATCTTGGTTTCCACAGTTCCTGAAGAATTAGCATCAATTCAACATTTTGTCCCAAGAAAACCTGTTTTTTTTCCACCACAGTTTTAGCAAAATAGTTCAAAGTTAAACATCTAATTTGGAAATGCAGCCATAGATCAGCTATGACAAGCCTCTGTGTTCAGACAGCAGCCCAAATCTGATTTCTGGTCTATCTAGATTGTATACAGATTGATTTTTGTTAGTCTGGGCTGTGAAAACCACATCAAATGCATTTTTTGCCAATCTGATCCAAGCTACATCTGAAGGTGATTTGAAATCTGATTACAGTCAGGTCTATATAGATCTGTCTGGACGCTCTGGCCGCTCAAATCAGATTTTGAAGTGTCTTTCACATCATTCACAAAATGACAAAGAATGACATGTCAAACCCGGAGTTACAGATCCAAGCTTGTCCTAGGTTACACAACATTACTACAAAGTTTTAAACATTGCTACTTAAAACTAAAACAAGTCTAATCTAGACTCTAATCACAGCTGATTGGGGAAGCTATAATTTTATGCTTAAGCTACATTTATATATTTAAATCTTATTTGAATCTTACTTCATTCATTTCCTACATAACTGTAAGATTTTTAGTCATTAAAACATACTACTTTTAATTCTACTCTGCTATAATCTATATCTTCAGATCCTCCACTGAATGTTTTAACTTTCGAAAGTCAATCTAAGGCAGGGGTGTCAAACTCCAGTCCTGGAGGGCTGGATTCCTGCAGAGTTTGGTGATTTCTCTGCTCTGACACTACAATTAAACCTGCTCATTACCTGCTGAGCTGAATCAAGGTGTGTTTGATCAGGAAGATCACCAAACTCTACAGGAATCTGGCCCTCCAGGACTGGTTTGACACCCTTGATCCAGCTCTGTTTATTCTACTGGGTTTTTTTTGGCGGACATGTAATAAAAAGTAATGATAATTTCCTCAAACATCTGTGATTAGACTCTTTAGATGTTGGGTTAGTTAAGTTCGTTTAGGATACCTTTCTGTCAGACAGTGGGCTGGAGAGTTTTTGGTGACCTGGCAACCTGCTTGATGTGTCGTTCTTTGTCGTGTTGTGAGTGACGTGAAAGGCAAATCTGTACAAATCTGACTGTAAATTTTGTAACCTTGAAATGTAGCTTGGATCAGATTAGCAGTGGTAGTTTTTGGGTGCCTGGACTACCAAAAATCAGACTGGATACAATCTAGATAGACAAAAAAATCTGTTTTGGGATGCATAGCCAAAGACTGATGAGATTACTTAGCTATTCGCCCCTTTCACAAATCCCAGAATGCATCGCGCAACCGGCAACATCCCGTTCACCATTTTCTCTTGTTTGTCTATGCCAGCTACGCTACATAAACTGTTTACAACATTATTTGGTAAGTAAATACTTACGTGATATCTACTAGCTTTTGTAACTATATGCAGATAATATTTCTTTGGATATTAAACATCATATCTTGTTGTGTCAACTTGTATTTTCAATTTATGCAGTGTGTTTTTAGTGTAAACACGTTGTTGTAAGCTATCGTGTTGCATGCTATCAATACTAAGCTACACTATCACACACAATAATTTGTGGTACACATTTTTTATGAAAATAGCCAAAAATGAATTCATCTGGTTGATAACCCTACAAATGTCACATTATAATAGTACATAAGTCACGCCTAGGCTATGGCCCTGCATGGCCTAATCAAGCCAGCCAGTGTATGTTTATATCATTAGAGGCCAATTAATTATCAGTGCAGTATATATTTCGGTATATAATTAGGGTAGAATAAAATCATGTTTGCAGTAACCTACCTCCAACAAAATGATCAGAACACACTCTGTCAGTCACATGCTGACCACTTTTCATGCCTGATGGAATTTTCCCAAGTTTTCCTTAATGTGGTATCTTTAGGAAACCTATAGTACGATCTTTTCTGTTGCTGTTGTTTGTACTGACTGTCTCACACAAGACTAGTAAAACAACCTCCATCCAATGACGTTTGTACTAAAATAAGATGGGATTAATATATGGCTTTATATATGACGTGACTATTAATTAACCGGAGATTACTATATTTGTATGTGACCGACCGAACTAATCCGGTACGTCCCGGTATCGGATCCGCACTGAATACATGATAATATTACACTGTAAACATCCCAATAGTTGGTCTACTTAAGTAAAAACCGATAAAAGTATTTTTTACACATGGTGTTT
>BRDA01013156.1:45968-62800 GCA_036984385.1 Crenuchus spilurus | reverse complement strand
TTTAATGATCATTTTGGCTTATTGCTCAAAAAGATTAGAAATTCATGATCTTTACTAAACAGTAACATCTTTACATCTTTCAGAGCTACAACTGTCACATTCCTAATATCAACACTCCTGAACCAGAGACAACATCAGAAGTGTCTTACCTGGACTGAGCAGAACCAGAACTGGACTGTTACTCAGTACAAAGTCCTCTTTTCAGATGAAAGTCACTTTTACATGTCATCAGTAAATCAGCTGCTAGAGTCTGGAGGAAGAGTGGAGAGACACACAATCCAAGTGTCTGAAGTCCAGTGTGCAGTTTCTGCAGTCTGTGATGCTTTGAGGTGTCATGTCATCTGCTGCTGTTGCTCCACTGTGTTTAGTCCAAAGTCAACACAGCATCTAGCAGCAGATTTTAGAGCACTGCTGACCAGCTTTATGGAGATGCTGATTTACTTTTCCAGAAAGACGTAGCACCTGCCCACAGTGCCAAAACTATTACCAAATGGTTTGCTGACCATGATATCACTGGGCTTGACTGACCATCCAACTCATGAGCTTTAAGCCAAACTTATCAACATCAAACATAAAGGCTTGAAATACTGTATGTCACTTTATGTGTAATTAATATAAAATATAGTAGTTTACTGTTTTTTATTAAATAATGAATCTTTCCTCAATATTTATAATTTTTGATGTATGACTAAAGTCCTCGCTTAATGGATTCACTATTATTGCACGGTCATGATTTTCTTCTGTTATTCACTATGAAATAAATTAAGCACTTCAAATTTGTAGGTAAAATCTCACTTGGTTGCGAAAAGATGTGCTTTAATGGCAGTATATTAGAAAGTGACATGGATGATTTGGTAACGCTTATTTCAAACATGTTGTATTTCTTTCTTGCTCAACAGCACCATGCTGCTAGAGTCTTCTATCCTAAGATGAATGGAAGACCTTTTGGCCTACTCCCATGCAGCAGGCTAGGTCTTTTCCATGTTTTCAGTCATCTGAAAAGTTGTTGACAAGCCATCTGAGGCATCTGGAGTGCAGACGATAGAAATAAGATCAGAAGCACATGTCCAAGATGGACTATGGGCTTCTAAAATGACCCAGTAAAATACTTATAAGTAGAGCTTCTTGTTCTTTGGAGTGTTGGGAGATATGTAGTGGGTGATCTGTGGAATGGCAGAGAAGCCAAGGCTTCTTTCTGAATTCCACTACGCCAATAATGGTTAACCATTTTTAAATTGAAGGAATATTTCTTCTTGCTCTGAAGACACTGTGCCTGTCGCAGAAGTGTAGCTCTCTTAACCAAAGCAGAGTCCTCCGTGACTTGTGAGAGAAAAGTGCTTGGATGACACCTCAGAATGTATAACTTGGAGGTTTTTTTCCCTTATTAAGTACCATCTTTGATGTTCAATGAAGTGAAGCTGAGATCCTTGGAGGACTTTCAAAACATAGCTTCACAGAGCAATTGGACTTGTATTGACCATACAAATCTAATCTTCCTTACTTGGATGAAACTAGATTTTTCTCGCCAACTAAAGGTCACGCCAGGTCAAAGGATGGAAAGGACTGGTTCAAGCAAAAATCATATGTCAAATGACATTTTCATATGTAACATCATATTTTACTTTCACTTTCAAAAATGGTGAACAACAATAAAACACAAAACGATAGCCTTTCATTGGGTTCCTGTTTCAGACATGTTAGGTTTCCAAATTTTGCTTTTTGGTTTAAAATTTGAGTTGTGAGGCTAACAAAGACTAAAACTCAATAGTCACCTAAATAGCTCAGTCATTTCTGTAAAATATACAGAATCAAGCTTCTCACTCAAACTGTATCCAGATCTTAATTAAAGTTTTACAGACTACACTCCTGAGATTTCACCCTCGCATTATTAACAAAATTAGTCAAGAATACAGAAGCAGTGTGGGAAAAATTAAGTACACCTATAATTACATCTATAAATGCAGACGTTTTGGCAGTTTCCTGGTCTGGAGCATTCAGGTGTTTGTAAACACAATGCCAATGAGGAAACCCATCAGCAACGGTCTTAGAAAAACAAATGTAGAGTCACACAACATGCTCCTCATCAAAGGCTAATCTGACCTTTAGATTCTTTCTGCTAATGAGAGGTTTGATCACTGCACAGTGGGCTTTCATTTCAAATGCTCTTAAACATCAAAACACTGTATGACAAGACAGATCTTTACGATGTTCAGTGCTAAAGTAGTGAGCTATTCCAGCTGCAGTGTTGAACCGATTGCTGATTGGGATTCTCCATATTATCCTGTCCTCTCTTGCATTTGTTTTTTTGTGGACAACCAGCCTCTTTGGGACTTGAATGAGTTTGTGACTTTGTAAAGATGCAGTATTCTAGAATTCACAGATTTGGAAGGACCAGCTTATCTTGCTATGGCTGAGAGGGTCATCATCCCTTTGACCTTCATCTGGACAACCAGCTGCCAGAGGGTTTCAGTCACTTTAGAATGGCTCACCATCTTTCAAAGTCAGAGAAAACTGGAAAGTTAGGCTGCCAGTTAAATAGGTTTTGTAAGATAATTAAGGAACTTGTCACCAGATGCCAGATTAACAACAATAACTGGGATGTATTTGAAAGTGTTCTCTAATTTTGATCAGTGTTCTTTTTCAAATATCTAATTTAAGTTTTAATATTGCCATTCAAAATATATGTAACTCATTAAATATGTTAAAATACTGCTGTTTGGATAATTTCCAATAGAACTATGTAGTGAACTTTACATTTATAAAATTGTAGGTTGTTCTCTAATTTTTATCTGCAGCATAGATGTGTGTTAGTTTGAGTTTTATATTTTATATATAAGTTTTATATTTTATATATAAAAGTTATATACTTTTCATGTGATGGTGGCTCAGGTCTCAGGAGAGCACTTCCTTACCAATTAGGACCATTAGAACCTTAATTTAGCATTTAGCATCATATAGCAAATTTGTAAAAAAAATTAATTTAGCATTTTTGAGTTTGTAAAAAATAAATTTAGCATTTTTGAGTTTGTAAAAAAATGCAGATTTGTAGTCAATGCATTTTATCAGACAGTATGACTTACTGTGGACTGTAAAAATGTAACCTCACCAGTGCAGGCAGCACCATTCAGCTGTATAGTAAGTATGTGAGTAAACCACATTCACTAGTCTGTGCAACTTTATTTGTATTTTGAGCAAATTTGGAGATCTTTTGTTGCTGCACTGTGATAAATATAACTGGGATATTTAGGTGATTACTGAGTTCAAGTGTTTGTTAGCAGTGTTAGCATTACAGCTCCAGTTCTAAAGAAAAGAAACACAATTTGAACTGCAAACATGTCTTAGCTGATTGAGGATATGTGGAGTAAGTGTGTAAATATGATTTTTGGGTTTTAAGAAAACAGATTTGTGGAGAAAAGAGAAGAAAAGGTTTAAATTGCCACCCACAGACAGGAACACAGGACATTACAAGAGACAACATAATTAGAGTGTGTGTAGCTCCAGATATCCAGTTACAGTCAGTAAGCATGTGAATAATGAGTCAGGTTGGCCTCCTGTGCATCTGTTACAGTGTCCAGTGTTCAAAATGTGTTTACTCCAGATGCTGCATTAAATAACCATCAGTCCAATCAAAATTTGTAAACACAAATGAACCACTGAAATGTCTTCAAATAGACAACATACAACACATAAAAGCATCAGTGCTGGCAGCTATTACCATTGATAAACCCTATTCAGATTATATTGTAAAGGTTTATGAGGGTCCTTTCTTCTTTTTCAGGAGCTCTTCTGTGATTTTATTCCTGTCTGGATTGGCCATGTCAGTGTTCTTTTACCTCCTCACCTGAGATCATTACAGGTCACCTACAATTTTTTTCTAACTCAGCTCTCGTCTACTCATTTAAGTGCAGTCTGGAAACAAATCTCAGAAAATTCTGGTCATTTTTGGTCACTGCTACTAGCTGAAAAAAAAGTTTTACAAGTATGCAGATCCATGAGCCCCTGAGCCACTGGCCCCGCCTCTACCCTGTCATGTGTTAGATTTTTTATGCCTCTCCACATGTTCAGTGTTTTTTCTTTTCACCATGTGCCTGTTACGTCTGCTAATGTTCTGCACCTGTCTTGTTTAATTCCACAGCCCTGCTTGTTTTTTCTCCTTTAATTACATTTGCTATTAAAGCGCCTTTTTGTTTCTGTGCCCTTTTATGATTCATTAATTGTTCCTGGATGTTTGTGTATGTAGTGAATGTTCTGTTAGTCCACTGTTATAGTGTTTGTTTTGTTTTGTTTCAGTAGCCACCAGTGTTTTTTTTCTGAGTAGTGTGATTTCAAATAAGTATTATGTTTGGATCCCACTGCTGCATACGGCCTCCTCCTCCTACATCCCTCGTGCACTTTACAGTCAGTCACTCAACCATCTATTGGGCCTGGATGGAAGATCTTCCACTTTAGAAGCTGTCTGGGAGGAAAAAGAAACTAAATTTGAGAGAAAAGTGATTCTTCAGGCTTATTAAATGGGAATTTAAAATCACAACTACAAGTACTTGTCATTCATTTCTTATAGCAGCAATATGAGTTTCCTCTGCTAAGCCCATTCATTTGGTATAATGGGACACCTCGAGAGCTGTTGTCCCACTTGTACCTAGTAACCACATATAGAATGTTTTGTGCATTCATGTGCATATTAGGACATTTCAGTAAATTTGTTATTGGCTGTCAGTCATTATGGATAATGAAGATTTGCTATGGTTGTTATCGTAACATGCCCTGGGGGATGGGGGTGGTTGAAGAAGAGTCAGGATGCAGAGGTGGAATCCCAGTGAAAGAGTGGTTAAGGGAAAAAACATTACGACAATACATACATGATGGACTAACATAACATTAACTACATTCAGGAACAGTTAATGACTGACAAAGGACTCAGAAACATAAGGAAGCTTAAATAACAAACATAATCAAAAGGGGGATGATCAAGCAGGGCTGAGGGATCAGACGAGACAGGTGCTGAACATTAACCAGACATGATGACGTGATGAGGGCAGGAACATAGAGACATGACATTAATGTAAACAAAAAGCACATGGCCACACCAAGGGGGGCGTAAAAGTTATGTTTACTATTCAATGTTTCTAGAGCACTGACATAATATTTTTAAACCAGATCACCTTCATAGCTTGTAATACAGAGTTATAATACAGAATTAACAGACACCTGCCAGTCAATCAGAAAAGAGTATTTCTTGTAGCTGGATTATAAATGCTGTTAAAGTAATGTGACTGTAAATTATGGTTTATATTCAAAATGATAAAGAGAATCTTGCTTGTCCTGTAGTGATTTTAATGACATCCAGATGTAAGAGTTTCATCTCTGAATAATGTCTAAATTGTTTAATTACAGATGTCCTGACAAACTTATCCAAACAGGCCTTAGATGTTTTATGAGGATGAGCTGTCTGTAAAATTTGCCTGTGAGGAAACCACAAGACCAGTATGATGAATTGACTAATTGATTGAATTGATATAGGAATAATTATGATTTAGAGCAAACTAACAAATCTCTTTAGCATAAAATGAGTTTATGTTACACTCAAGAACAGGTTTTAAACTGTGCATCTAACCTGGCCAAGTAATCTGCCTAAATATCAACAGTATAGTAAACCTTTTAAAACCTTTAGCCAATTCCTCATTGTGCCCACACTGAAATATTCCCATGAACACAAAAGACAGTCCTGTAAAAATATTTCACTGCTTTCATGCTCTTAAACAAGTGTTTTACAAAAAATAAACTGCGGGGTAATGTGACACCCAGTTAAAGGAATAGTGCACTCAGACAAATTTGGTCAGCCAAGACAAGTCTGGAGTCCAAATCTTGCTTCTTCAGTTTTGAACTGAAGCTGTGAGGCTGATGTTTCTAACAAACACTAAAACTCAATAGCCCTATTATTTTAATCAAAACACATAATCAAAAGTGCTCTCAACCCAATTAAAGTGCAATCAGATTTTAGTTAGGGTCTACTTTCAGTTATACCAATACGGGTCCTGTGGCAAAGACCTGAAACCACTAGTCTGGATAAGTCTACATGTAGAAAAACTGGAAATAAGATTTTGAACAATGGGAGCATAACTGACATCTTGACATGCCTTTGTCCTTAGGTGGCCATGCCTGCACTTTTTAACCTTAAAGGAAAAGTTCACAATATTTCATATTTACAATTTACCTGACTATGTACACCAAATATTTTGTTGACATTATCAACGTTTTCATTTATCGACATTTCTTGAAAACATAATTTTACACAGTACCAGATACATCTGGACATTCAGTGTTTTTTTCATGATTTAAAAATGTTCTACATTGTAGATTAACACTAAAGTCATCTAAACTATGAATAAACACATCTGTAATTATTTAGTAAACAAACAAGTAAACAAACCAGAATATGTTTATATGTTACATTCTTCACAGTAGGCACCTCTTGCTTAGATGCAGCTTTCTTGGCATTTTCTCAGTCAGCTTTATGAGGTAGTCACCTGGAATGGCTTTCAGTTAACAGCTGTGTCTTGTCAAGAGTTCATGACTTACATTTCTTGCCTCTTAATGTGTTTGAGACATCAGTTGTGTCTCCTTTGAAGTCAAATCAAAAACATGTTTTGGTTTGTTTAACACTTTTAAGTTTACTACATGATTCATTATGTGTTCACTCAGAGTCTGGATAATTTAGTCGGGATTAAAAATAGTGTCCAAACTTTTGACTGGTACTGCAATTTGTATTATTTGTATCTCCAAAAATTTGTGAAAATTTTTTTGTTTGTAATTTAATTCAAAAAGGTGAATTTTGTCATATTTTAAATGTATTACACATAACCTGACGTATTACAAATGTCTGAATAGTAATTTACTCAAACTCAATCTGATCCACAGTAAGACAACAAAAAGGCTTGAAATGTCACTTTACATGTAATAAATACATGTGAGTTTAGCTTTTGGACACTTTTATAAACACTTTTTATAAAATTATAAAGTAATTTTATAATTATAAAATTATTAACACTTTTTTTCATTTTTTAAGTGTATTTGTGTTTTTTGTATTTATGTTTACATGTTTTTCAGAAAATTGATGTAGGAGTTAAAAAGGTTCAGAAGACACCAGTATTGGAAAGCACTTCCCTGCGCCTGCATCTAATTAGAACCTCAGTATCTGGAGGTGCTACAGTCCAGCAGGGTGGTGCTCTGAGTGCTCTACAGCTATAAAGTCACATTTGAAGAACACACACACTCACACACTGAGAGCAGCCCCCGCTGCTACAGCTCTAAGATGTTATCACGCGACGCTCCACACCTTTCCACAGCAGACCTGACAGCCCTGTGATAAACCTTCTTTTTTTCTCTGGGAATATGACATGTATCCACAAGAAAAAACAATGCTGGTGCCTCTCGGCTTTTTGATCAGTCTGGTCCAACCGTGGAATTAATCTGAATCTCTTTCCCTGTTATTTCTTCTCTTTTGGACACCTGGTTGCTGTTGTTTTTGGAGTAAGACTGGGATGGCCAAGGTGTCCTGGATGAATTTGGGCGTTTTGCTTTTAATTGGATTGACTGCTGCAAACGCCAACGGTATGTTATTTGTAAGACTTTTACAAGGTTTCTTTATTATTATTCTCAATCTGTATGATTATCATGTGTTTTTAGAAGATACAAGTGATAAGAATGCGACTAAAGAGATTGTTTCTCGATGTGTTTCCTAATGCATTCCCAAAGTAAGTAACACCAACAGTATATGACTTATTTAAGTGGTAAATGCTAAATACCAAGTATTTCTCAGATCATATAGAGTGCTAATAATGATCTAACCTAGTGGTTTAATTTAAAAATGCCATCTGAGCGATGTACCGCTTATTCATGTTGTAGCTCCAACAGTAGGTGACACTAACAGTGAACAACACTGAGCTGAATCTGAATAGACATGATAAAATGTCAACTTTTTTTGTTTTGCAGTTTAAAATATGAAAAAAAAGAGTCACATAGTAATTTACATGCAGAAACTTACACAATAAACGGAAAGACAGACAGACAGATAGACACTTATACATATGCTTAAATGTTACTGGTCTTCAAAGATGCTCTTTTTGGGCTCTTTTTTGTAGTTTTTGGGCTCTTTTTGTAGTTTTTGTGCTCTTTTTGTACTCTGTATTTTGTGGGGATTTGAAATAGTGAAAGTGCACTTTTTGAGAATTGTGAAAGAGTAGAAGTGTTTTAATGAATGTCGCTACCTAATCTGCCTGATTTAGACAGTGCATGGCCATTTCTAACCTAATGCTATTTACATACAATGTGGCTACTAAATTTTGTCCCATAATATTTGTATTTGGAAGTAGAATAATCACATTGTTTGATTTAATGGGACTATATTATTTTATTTCTATTATTTTATAGCATTTGACGCAGGGCATGTAATTATGGCCTTTAAAACATCTTATGTTAAATTTAACTTGTTGAAAACATCAGAAACTCTGAGTAAGGACACTGTTATGCTGCACACTATAGTTTGCCCAAATATAACATCCAATAGAGGCATGTATAGTAGTACACAAAGCACAATATATACATGTAATTACTGTTTGGAAATGTTGTGTAACAGCTTCACTGCTATAAAAATGTTTACACAGGGTTGGTAAAGACCAGGTAGTGCTGGAGCACAGGCCAAATTGGGCAGGCACGCTAACTGAGTAGCAAAAAGGTAGCTTGTTTTGAGTGCACACATACAGCTCTGGAAAAAATGAAGACAACTTCAAATGTCCAACCCAGTCTCCAGACCTGAACCCCACCGAATTCCTCCAGAACATGATCTAAAGAAAGATGGACAGTCACAAGCCAACAAACAAATCCAAAATTCTGAATCGCATCAAGTCACCCAACAACAATGTGCAAACTCTGGTTTCTGAACGCTTTTTAGAAGTTAAAAACATTAGCATTGCGTTTAATAATCAACATGAACTTGTTTTCTTTGCATTATTTGAGGTCTAAAATCTCTACATCTTTTTTTGACGGGAAATAAATACTGTAAATGAAAATATTTTGGAATTCGGTAGAAATGACATCAGTGGTTTATAAAATAAAACTAAAAGGTTAATTTTACACAAACACATCTATAGATGGTAAAACCAGAGAAATGTATTTGCAGTGATCTCTTTTTTTTAGTGCTGTATTTACCTCACAGAACTGTCCTCGGATGTGCAGAGCAGATGCATAGTTTATTTTACTTAATATTTTCTGTTTTTCATTGCTTTCTGAAGACAATCACGAGCAGGCCGCCGCCGTGCAGGCACAGTCCAGCAGCGCCACAAGTGACACGGTCTCATTTCCTGCGGCTGTGCACGGGCGCAGAACGCGGAGGTGCACGTGTTACACATACAAGGACAAAGAATGTGTTTACTACTGTCACCTGGACATCATCTGGATCAACACTCCAGAGTAAGGCTCAGCATATACTGGACATTCAGAATGTCACCCTTTACAATATTACGTATTTGTACTGATTAACATTATTAGTGTGCAAAGAAAGACAAGTGTGACCATTTTTGAGGGATGTTTAGCTTTCTGCCTAATCTGAGCTCAGCAGATGTCCTTTACACTATGTGTCATGATGATTGGACCAATAGAACTGCTTCAGATGTGCTTTGAATGACATCTCTTTACATTCACTTGCATTGAAAGTGAAGGTTTTTAACCTCTCTTGTCTTTACCATACTCATTTCTTTGGACAGTGAAGATATATTGGCTTATTGGTTGATTGCATGCCACTAAAGGACTAGATATATCATATTCACTTCTGTAATAAAAGGATAAGTTCATGCAGAATTTATTTACATATTTTTCCACCGAGTCCCAATAAAGTCAGCCAAGACATGTTTGGAGTCAAGATGTTGCTTCTTTAGTTTAGAAGTGGAACAGGAAATCTTTGGAACAAGCAATAGAACTCAGCAATCACCTAAATAGCCCAGTCGTTTTGTACCAAATACTCTTACCCTCTTCTTCTGCAGCCATACCTTCCTCATGTGGTTTTGCATTGTCTTGTTGAAAAATGCATGAACATCCCTGGAAAAGATTGTGTTGAAGGCAACATATGTTGCTCTAACATCTCAATGCACTTTTCAGAAACGTACATTTTCCAAGAGTGCTGACACAACCCCCCATACCATGACAGACCCTGACTTTTGGACGTACAGTCTGGCTGGTCATTTTTGTCTTAAATCTAGAGCACATCGCATTCACTTTTTCCAAAAAAAGATGTGGAATATTGATTTGTCTGACCACAGTACACATTTCCACTGTGTTATGGTCCATCACTGATGCCATTGAGTCCAGAGACGTTTGGTACAAGGTTAACATAAGGCTTCTTTAATAAAAGACAGTTCTTCATGCAGTACTCTTTGAGACACTGGAGATCACAGGTTTTCAGTTCATACTGTACTTGTGCCCTTTACACACTGAAATTCCTCAAGATTCCTTGAATCGTTTAATATTTTGTTCTGTAGATGCAGAAATATGCAGATTTCTTTGAATGCTTCTTTGAGGAATACTGTTTTAAAACAATTTCAATAATTTTCTCACGCATTTGTTGATAAACTAAACTACCCATGTTTACTCCTCAACGGCTCAGCCGCTCATGGATGCTTCTTTTGTACCAAATCATGATAATCATCTGTTGACATCACCTGTAATGAAACAACAGTCCAAGTACATGTAAGAAACATTTAATTAGCATTTTCCATACTGTCCCAACTTTTTCTTACTTGAGGTTGCAATGGAACATCTCCACAGGCTAGTGGATGTGGTTTAGGACACAGTATGACAGACTGTCATGGTAGATATTACTGTTTTTGATCATTTTAAAAGCTCACATGAAGTCATACTATGTCCTAAAGCACTCCAGCTAGTCTGTGAGATCTGGATGTGAGATGTTTTGGTGATTTATTTTTTACAGAAACAACTGGGCTATTTAGGTGACTATTGAGTTTGTGTTTGTTAGCAACATTAACCTCACAGCTGCAGTTCTAAATTTTACTTAATCTGGCGTAAGTGGAAAAAAATTATATATGGATTCTAGGTGGACTGGTGGGGTAAATATTAAATCCAGTTTATCTCTATCAAGTAAAATGAGACAGTAATTATTAATAGTATGTTTAGACACAAGTGACAGTTTTGTATGTTTGCCAAACAGTATTATATTTAAATATAGTATATTTCCGGAATTATGAATACTTCATCATGTCTTAACAAGAAAGAAAAGTCAGCAGATAATTAATTACGCTGACTAATGCAGATATATGACTACGTTTTTAAAAAGAACAGCCAAGAAGAACTACTTCAGATTGGCTAAAGAACTTTTAAAGTTAAATCTGACGGTTTAAAGAATCTCCACATTGTATGAACTTAAAAATTCCTTTTTTTCCTAGAACCTGTACATCCACGCCAAGGCATATTTCTTTACTCAGATTTTATTGCAAACTCATTTCATAGCAGTTACCTTACAGGGTTCAGCTTATCAAATTTATATTACAATGCTTGAAGATCTCCTTGACTTAAAGTAGTTTTGTAATTATAATTATGGACATTTCTACTGATGCCTCCACACTGTGCAGGTTTTAAATCAGCTTTTCTGCATGCCTGACAGTAGATGTGATGTCCCGTGAGACTGATTTGTTTTGGAATTATGAGCAGACTTGGTTGGAGGCTGGTGTTTAGCATAACCATCATGATAAGATCCTTTTGATTGTAGCATAAGACTAGTGTGGTGATCTATCATGGGTTCTTTCCTGTATGCCATAAAGAAAACTGTTTATTATTGTTAATATGGAGGGTGCTGGAGGAGGTGGACTGCAGCAGGGTTACAGAAAACAAACTTTATTCAATAAATAAAGAAAACAAACTGTGCTGTAGAAACTCGACAACAAACATGACATGGTGACATACAATACTCACAATGACTGTGGAAACGCAAGGGAGCTAACAATGATGATGCAATGAGATGGCAGGGCTGTACAAAGAGAACAAGACATAACGTGACCTGGTGGGGGGGAAGGATTTGTAGACACACCAGGTACGTGGACAAAAAGGGGCCAGGGCTTGGACGGGCGTTCGCAATTATCATTGTCACAATAACAGAATTTTGGCTTTGATACCAATGCCAAGTATAGCATCCCAATATTCTATGCCAAATTAATACTCTGAATTAAACACTTATTATCTTTAATGCCAAATGATCATTTGATAGACACATTCTACATGTCTGTTCTTTTTAAAATGTAATCTCTGTAGTCCACACAGCTTTTCATTTGTCAACAAGGTGCATCAAAATTTGGTGCCAAACTAGTGCAAATAATTTTGTAAAAATGTATATAAAGTTACTATTGAAGTGACTGAGAAATTTGAACACTGAAACCTTTAGCTACTAGTTTACATTAGATTAGATACAACTTGGTGCAACAGTTTTATTCTCATGAACTTCATCGAAATTACATGTCAGTCCTGAAGAAAATCTGTTTTCCAAAGCAGGCAGCAAGAGCTTGATTCTCTATGCAGGAAAATTAAAAGATTAAGAGCTGCTGTACAAAACCTTCAGCAATCAGGTCTAAACAGAATGGACAGACATCAAAGAGATGCTTTCTTGACAGGACACTTAGTGGAGTAACTCTTAGCAGATGAGGCTGGGAGCTGTCTGGGCAACGCGCTGCAGATTTACTCGCCTTCAGAGCTCATTCCAGTTGCGTTCCATATGGTGTGAATAACACCAGCATTGCAAGGTGTTTCCACAAGACCAAAGAACATTGCAGACTCTAGAAATTGCTTTAGAGGTCAAACTTGATCACCATCCTACCTTTAACTATGAAGGTTATAAAATCAGCGGTCATGCAGTGTCAGGATGTTAGTAAATGAAAAAGGCTCAAAATGTCTCAGTCAAGATGATCTGTGGAGCTTAACTCTTGTGTATTCTTAACATTCTGTATACTCCCCTTAGTCCTAAGGCTTGTAAGAATATTGGTGTTTGATGAAAAAGTTTTTCCGTCAAAAATAGACAAAAAGTCGAGTTTGAGCTTTTTTCACTTTTAATGATGAAAGAAAAAAAATAGTAGAAAAAAAAAATCATGTTGGAATGCAGAGTCTATCAGACAGAGACAATTAAGCTGAGGGAAAAGTTTGCCCTTCAGAGTAAAATTCGGCTGGGATGGCCTCGTTTGTGGCCATCCGAGCTTGACTCGACTCCTCAGTTTGAAACTCTGAGATTGAAACTGTTTAATATCATTTGAAGATGAGTTTTTAATGGCTACAACTGGCATGTCATGTGATGTCTGTTTAGCCAATAGAAACAAGCTATTTCTGTTGCTGAGATTGCAGGTCCAAGGCTCCAGGTTTATTTTGGAAACCAAAACAAAGTAGACTTAGCTGTGTGTATATCTGACTTAATATGGAATATTAAGTGTTCTTAATGATTTGGGTTGAGCTGTGATTTGTGGAAATCTGTGTGAGAGCTACTGTTTATAATTCATGTGTCTGATAATGGAGTATGTTAAAAAATCTTGGAAGACAAAACAATGACTTGGTTAGCAAGCGAAATCGCTTTGACCTCAAAGAGGAGCAGTAATTTTCCACTTAAAGCTTAATATGTAAAGTGGATAATTTTAAGACCTACAAAGTAACATATTGCAATTATATAAACCTGTTAGTTATATGAAACTAAAAATGTTATATCAACTACACACAGGCATATGTAAAAGAGATAAAAATATATGGAATAATAATCTGGTAATGGTCAAACCTTACAGATTATATGAAACGTCTAAATAAGTCTATTAGCTACTGATTAAAATAATGAGAGGAAAAGATAAAAATATCAAATTTTATTCCTTACAGGCTCAAAAATGACCCGCCTTCATTAAATCCCTAAAATAAAGCAGCTAAACTGACTTCATCCATCCATCCATTATCCCAACCACTTAATCCTTATCAGGGTCACGGCTGCTTAACTGACTTTTAAACCCCAAATCTATTTTGTCTAATGTAATTTGTCTTTCATTGCACACTTTGTGGATATTTGGCTTTTCTCTCTTTTATTACATTATTATTTAGTGAAAGAAAGTGGCACAAACATACAGAAAGTCATCAAGTTTCAACTTGAAAATAAATCATTTATGGAGTTTTCTCTATGTCAGAAAGGATGGAGGATAATTTTTGACAACACAGAGATGAATGAGTTTTGGACAGAATGCACAATAACATTTTAAAGTTGTGAGGTTTTGGAAATATTCCCTAAAATAACCACTACTGGATCCACAACTGATGGGCTTCAGCAAGACATGAAAGTGTGATAAGATTTTCAAATTTAAAGAAAAGACCTTGGAAACATTAAACAGCAATTAAAGTTTTTTCTGACAACCAAACATCCTACGAAATCTTTACCAGAATGGAAAGACTACCACAGGTAACCTTTCAATGGATGGTTCTTTACAAAGAGAGAGATTTTTTTTTTCTTCAGCAATTACAGCATTACCTAGAACTACACCTCCAAGCCAAAAAGCTTTACTTTTGTAAAAGAGTGTAAAAGAACAATTTCAGCTTCTTAAATAAACTTTCAGTTAATGAGTCTTTAAACATGAGATGTGAAGCTTCTTCAGAGTTTAAAGACATGAAAAATTTCCTAGTCAGTTAAAAGTATTCAACTCAAAGCTCTCTTTTAAAAACGTGTAAAAGAATCACTTTGGCTCCATACAGAACCTTTCAGAAGGTGGTTCTGTAATGAGGTGTACAACTTTGACAAACCTTTTGTAAAAGATAAAGAAACTTAATTATTCAGCAATTAAAACATACAGCCAAGTCAGAAAGCATGTAAATTAACCACTTTTGATTTCAGTAAATTAATTCACTTTGTGATGTTTTATTTAGCAGTGAAAAATGATCCACCGCCTTGTTTGACAGAAGGGAAAACTCAATGTTTTTTCAATTTCATGACTTTCATGACTTTTCAGAACTACTTTCCACATTTTTCTGCTATAGGTTCTGGTCTAAAAATCTTTACAACTATGCAGTAGCAATTATATAATAATAATAACAACAATAATAATAATAATAATAATAATAATAATAATAATAATAATAAAACACGTATATTTAAGTAAAGAAAAACATATCAGGTGTGTTGTAATAAACAAGTGGTATACACTGATTAAATATAATCTTTCTGAACTATTACTGTAACCTCCTGGAGTCTGAAGATATTTCAGTCCCACATGCTCTGACTTTTTACAAATTACACCCATCTAAAATTATTTTTTCCCAACGTGTTACACAGGCTACTGTTCAGCACAAACTCAGCAACAACAGAGTCAGAACAGTAAGAGTGTCATAAATCTATATTCTGATTACATCTGCTCTAAACTTAGACTTTACAAAAACCTGTTTTCAGATGTGCTGATATGTTGTGAAAAAACATTCAACTTTCTAGTCAAGACTTTTGAGGTCAGAACTGAATAAACAGAGGTGTTGGCTACACACGTTATAACAGTTTTATCATTTGTATGTGGTTTTATTTCTAAAGCTTAACAAATGTGAACTGATACTGTGTTTTACTGAGTCATTCATTCTTACATTGGATATTCATGAGAGACAAATTCAGGTGAGAGGTCTTTGTTCAGTTGAGCGCTCTTTGTTTATAGAGACCAAATAGGTGTTTTCACACATTTTTCGACCGATAATCCTCCACTGGTATGTGTGGAATTACCATGTTGTTATCATATGAATGGTAGATTGCATGAATGGGTGGGAAAAAAAACTCTGAAAATTGTGTCTCTGGTTATTTAAGCTTCTCTCAAAAAAAATCTAAAATATGATTTGATTCAACCTACATATATTTGAAAAGTAGACCCTTTAAGGTTTTTGTGGAATCTTGGTTTTGTCCCACTGGCAGGAATGCTGACTCCAGATTGTTAAAGACAGAAAACCCAGATATCTACAAATTTAGTAATAAATTGCTTCTTTATGCAAAACAGATGAGATGTATAAAATCAGTGAAGCTGCTTTATATATTCAGAGTTTAGTGCCAAAGTTATGTTTTGCCTTGTATAGAATGTTACGAATACACAAGGTTTAATGAGAAGGGTTTTTTTTTTTTTAAGCTAATTAAAGTTTTCTCCTGCAACTGTTCATCCCAAACAAGAACAAATTAAGAGCATGAATTAAAGGGAACTATCTGGTTGTGAAGTACAAATACCTTTTGTCATACCTCACTCCTTTTTATTTTCCTTTGCCGGGTCTCATTGCCAGGTTGTTTTCCCCAATGCCTGTAGTTCATAATCCAGCAGCTGTTTTTTTAATGTCTTGTTGCTGACCCCTCACCTCCCCCAAAGGCTTCATGAATGTGACAAAATGATGAGAAAATTGTTTCCTATAAGTTGTTGCTCTTATTTTTGATGGCTATACAGCACAATTTGTTTCCTGGCCTATCATCAACTTGATGGACAGTAATACAGTAATGCAATGTTGGATGTAAAAATAGCATCATTTCTCTTTTCTTGAGCTTTTTACATCATACATTTACAGCCAGTGTAGGTACCACATAGGTCTGAACATCAGGAGAGCAGTGGCGATTGCTCTAAGACTGCAAGGGAAGCTCAGCTTCCCCTAAAATGTAAAAAATAAGTGATGAATAATATACTGTTGTGTGTACATGTCATTGACTAAATATGTGCTACAACGCGCTCAACTTTTGTTCAGAATTAGCTTCTTATCACTGGTAACGACGCGGCTTTCCTCTCACTCATTCCCGCAGCTTCACAGTGCTT